>JARPRG010000324.1:176730-227375 GCA_031001745.1 Hartigia nigra | reverse complement strand
TCTCTCTCTCGCTCTTTAGTTTTCCTTGATGGAATGCACCACGAAACGATGCACATAAATATCCGCTAGGACTGCGGCGAACCAGAAAGAACTTTGCAAAGGTAGAAAGAGAGGGGGGGGGGGAGGGAGGGAAAGAAGAGAAGAAGTGAAATGAAAAACAAAAAGAAAGAAATGGGACCGAGACAGTTAAAGCGTGAAGGGTGCGGGGGCGGAGGGGAGGGTGAAGCTCCGAGCAAAAGAGGAACGTTTTATTTTCGCTCAGGATAACGAAAGGGATTCGGGTCCTGGGCTAATTTATCGTGCGCGTGGCTTATTTATCGTAGACCATAAAGAGGGTGTCCGCCCATTGAGCAACCGAGCTCGGCTTTCACGTGAAACGCCGGAAAATCGTTTCCGCGCGAGCGCCATTAGTGTTTTTCGTTCGGGACTTCATCAATAGCTGCAAATGACAAAAAAGCTCCGCTTGGGTCACCATTGGCACACATGGTGGGTACGTTCATCAGTGCACATAGGATACGGGATAAGAGGGTGTAGGTACAGAACAGAGATAACCTTGGGGAAATGGTAGTGTGTAAAACAGCGAGGGAGAAACGAAAAAAAAATCAGTCAAAAAGAACGAGAGGAAACAAAACCATGTGTGGGCTTTACTCTAGCGTGTAGTTCAACACCCCCCCGCCCCCCCCCAAAAAAAAAAGAAACAAAAAAAAAGAACGAACATCGCGACACGAGGTCAAAATCAACGCGACACGTCGTCGAAGCTCTTTCCCAATGTAATCGTCCACTTTGAAACGATCGTCCATTTCGCTAATGGACACCTAATTTTACGTGTCCCGTGGTCGATTGAGATCGATCATGGACACGGATTATTCGAAGGACATTATAGTTAGCGGGGGTATCGATTATACGAGCCTTCCTGACCACGTATACTATATACACTTGCATTGGATTTCAATCTAGTCTGATAACCGTAACAGGTGAAACTAGCGCTTACCGTGCAGCTAATGCACTTTTCAAAGATTCAGGGATTTCGATAAATATATTTGCCATCGGGCTACTCCAAGCTTGACTCGGGTCACTGCACCTGGAATTGAACTTACACTGAACAACGCTTCTCCTTTTTACGTGGCTACTTTTAGTTTCCCATAAGGACTGTACCTATCGGACGTTTCAGGATGTTCTTACATGATGGCGGCTCCCACCACCCTCTACTCACCACACATGGCAAGAAAATACATAGATCGCTCCAGCGTGTTCCGCTAACGGGTAGATTAATGGCCCTTACTTGTCGGCCCTGCCGTGGCAGACAAAGGAAACGGTTATTTTTCAAAGTAATTAACTTTGCGCGAAGTAGGGGAGTAGGAGAAAGAGAGAGAAAGAGAATTTGATAGAGGGGATGGAGTGTGGATGGCATGTATGCCAGCACCATTGCCAGCACCATTGCTCCCTGTATCAGTTTACCAACTGCACTCGAGGATATAGTGGTTGGTATCTTTTACCCAGACTGTGTGCTTTTTTTTTTATTTTTCTACAATTTTCTTCTATTTCTTCATATTTGTCAGTGTACGGATCGTTGGGAGTTTTGCGACTTGTTTCCAGTTTTTTTTTTCTTTCCTTTAGCATCTTTTCTTCTCGTTCAGTTGTTTTCCGATGGAGCTACTGTATTATCCACTAATCCTATGGCGTTTCTCGGATTTCGATTCCAAGCTAACGATTACATGTTGGTTAGCGATCCCGAGTTGAAACCATTATGGCTCTTTTCTTGATTGGTTGGCCAACTACCACCTATATTTATAACGACGTATTTCTGAGCTTCTTTTAATCGATATTCATTCTATTTTTTTAACGTTTAATTATCTTTTAATATTTTTAACTTTTTTCCTAAAATCGAGCCTCCTCTTTCGATACTTCAAGACGTTTCTGAATGTTCATATACTTTAAGAGACAATTTCTATTTCCGTATCCTGATAAGACGAATTTAAATAAAAAAAATGAAACAATAAAAGCAAGACGGAATGAAAGGAAAGAGGGTCCTCGAGAGTTGAATGGGTTGAAGATAGAAAGGGGTGGGATGTATGCTGAAGAGAAGGTGGTAACAGAGGATGGTAGAGAAACGAGAATGAAATAGGAGAGAGTCGAGAACCAAGAGCAACCTCCTCCTCTTCTTTCCCTCCCCCACGCGCCGCACAATCTCCAGTCGACTTTGCTTTCAAATTATTATATAATTGTATATTACTGGAGAACAAAGTTCTCAGATGGCGACTGTAGAAGATCCAAAGAGCAAAGAATGTGGGATACGAGGCAACGCGAGCCAAGCTTCTCAAAGGATAGGAACATGGATCACAAGCTGGGTGAAACCGGCGACGCAATAACGGATGAGTGTTTATATATATAAAGAAAAAAAATCCATTCACCCCCTTCTATTTCTTTCTATGTCACTTCATTCGTCTTTACTCCTAGCGATTGCCCACTTTGAGAGAATGGACATCCTTTCGCCTGGACCTTTGGGAAGATGCAGGATGGAATGAAAAACTTTTTCCAGACAATGTAAATGACTTTATGAAAAAGGAAACACGAAGAAGCGACGAGAAGATTTATGAATTCGTTATCTGCCACTGATAAACCATGCAGTTCCTCGTCACGTGGTATCCTGACACTTTACCACGCGAAAGAATTTTTACAAGAATTCTCAACCACCCTCACGTATATCTGGGCTTCTCAAGACTTTTCAATAGAGCTCGCTAAAGAAGATCGCACATCCTTCCACGCGAAAATCCTTCATCCACCTGTAAGTCCCCAAGTGGGAGGAGGATGATTGATGCAAGTCTAACCCTAACCAAAGCTGAGCCAAGCCTTATAGCCATGTTACTGTGAACTTTCACAATCAGGTTCTCTCTCTACCTTCCACACGCTCCGATCACCCTTTCTATGTACGTCGACGCCATTGAAAGTTTTCGCAAAATTTCTCTACTACATTTCCTATCGACACACCTTTCTACTAATGACGTTCCATCCGCTTAATGCAGATACGATTTATTCGCGTTATTACTCCTTATCGGCTGCCATAATCGATTCGTTCTACGTAACCTTTAGAAATAACGTATTCACGTGTTATACGTCGAGCGTAATACACGCTTAGTATATTGAATATGAATTTTTTAAATATCCGAGAAATTTCATCGAATGTTTAGATGAAATTCCTTTGGAACGATTCGTTGCAGCCGGTCGCGATATACGCCTTTGGCTAGAAATTCCCTAGCTTCCACTGCAAGATACATCTCTGGGGGAATTGTCAAAAGCCTGAGATACATCCAGATAGACAAGAAATAGATACGCGAGGATCAAAGGCCATCTTGTTGGACACGTGGCTTATGCAATGGCTGACATGGAATTGCTCGGTGGACACGTGACTCAGTGGGTTCGCCACGGGCAACTGCACGCTTCGGATTTTTTGGAGCGTCGCCAATAGGTGGACCAGAAAGAGGCTGAGAAAATGCACGGAAAGGAGAAAATAAATAAAAACAATGACACCACGGTAAACGGATAAATATTCGAGGGCTCTGTTAATAGCTCTTTTCTTTCTCGTACCTTTTCTTCTCTAAATCGATGCGTGCTGATATTCTACTGGGGAATTTTATTGGCACCCTGATATATCCACCCGTGACTGAAATAACGACTCGTGTAATCTGTCGCCTGAACGTATGCGAATTATAATTTGCATCACGTAGGTCGTTACTTGGTACGCATGTAGAGTACAGATATGCAGTCTACTTTTCTGGGTATTATATGTAAATACGTGAAGCTTGCGCGAGCTTTTAAAAACGTTTGTTTACGCGTAAATATTGTATATTTGATGCGTGATACGAATTTGACATTTAATTGCGTAGGGAGAGGTGTCTGGATTTTTTTTTAAGTCGATTCCACGCAAGTTAAATTAAAACTACAAGTATACAGGTTGTTGTGAGTTAGACGAATCGTCATTTTTGTCACGAGCTATAAGAGATTCTTTTTTTTTTTTTGGTTACGAGAATGAAGATCAAAGTGTTTTTTCTTTTGGAAGACTGTCGGATGGGAATAACGAAACGATCTTAAATCAGTGTCAAGGAAATTTTACATGGTCCTTTTATTACTATCTTTTTTACTTGAATCATGGTAAAACTATGACTATGTTACTTCGGTATTTTATTATTATTTCCGCTCTCTCGCCTTTCGGCTATCTATCTAATCTCTTATTACTCTGTAAGTTATATAGGTAGGTTTTATTCCCTCAAGATACTTCGAGGTGCTGGTTCACGTGTCGGTATGTCGACCGAATCATTAGAGCCTAATTAAGGCCATTCGGCCAAAGGAAGCACCTCTACACAGATTCGATATTCTCGCGAACCCTAGAGCTACCGCAAATCGTTAATTGCGACTCGGATGCGAAAAGCTGGAGGAATTGAAAATGACGAATTTCATTGAACGGTATAATTACTGACCCTCGTTAGATACGGGTATCTGTCGAAGGAAAATCGTCGATATGAAAAATCGATTGGAGGTCATTTGAAAATTTCTAATCGATATCTGTGGCCAGTGACGCGGCCGTATTCTCCTGTGGTAAGTGGTTGGCGGACGTGTCCGAGCTTAGTGAAAGTTTTCAGAAACATTTAAGCTCCCATCTGGCAAGAAGATGGAAACTTGCGGCTTGCGGCAGAGCGATGATTTCCCTGGCGACCGTAAGTGTTCCTTTCCTAACCTTGTTCCGTATGTTCTGTGATCATCCGTATGACGTGGGCACTATGAGAAAATAATCTTCTTACATTTGGGAACAGCGATGGCGATAGAATACAAACACCGAAGACTTATCTAAGATCGAAAAATGATGTGACAGATGATTTTTCATTTTGAAAATAAAAAAAGAATTGGTTTTTAATGTGTTTTTTTTTTTCTTTAGTGAACGAGAGCCTTAGCTCTTTTTTTTAAATTTTATTGAAAAAATGCATATTTCCTTTCTTCATTCCACGTTCGATTATTCGCCAAGCCATGGAAATTCCATATGGAGCGTGATTCAGTACACAGAAGAAAATAATGATACGGAATCTTCTTTTTTTTTGTTTGAAAATTTTATTTATACGAACAAGATTACGATCAGACACTGTTACGTTTGAAAAGCTTTTCAATCCACTTCAATTCACCACTCCGGAGGAAGTGCTGGACGGTTCCATTTCCTTCACTACAGTTTTTCGATCGCTAACGTGCTGTATCCACTTCTCATACAAGTAAAAATACGGATATAAAATCCTTGCAGACCAACTTTGGATATTCTCTTTCACTGAAATTATTCAACTATTACAATTTCAAGGTAGCGTGACTGTCCGTCCAAGAAAGTATATATCTACTTCCTCTATCCGTACGGAAAGCGTCGGTATCCACTACGTATACACATGAACTGTGTTACGAACACGTATATAAAAGTAGAAGAAGAAGAAGAAGAAATAAATCTGAAGAAAAGGCCTTTCTACACGCGAGCCCAGCTATACCGTCAATATAGAACAAGAGATCCACTCGTCGACCACGAAAAGGCATGGAAAGGGAGATCCCTGAGAAATCAGTGTGTGCCAAGAGGGTGGAATTGGTACGGGGCTGAGAACTGCAACTTTGGAACTGGATAGCCTGGCCGAGGGTTGAAATCGGGGAACAAGGGAATGCGGATGGAACACGGTCCACTGAACGCCGTTTGTTCTTTCCGGGCCGCTGACCCGTGCAATCTTTTCACAAATCCAGGTTACGGCTGCTCTCGTTTGCCAGATGCGTAACGAGTCTCCTCCACTAACGTCTTTTTATCAATAAGTATTTCGTCGTAGCACCACTTAGCTTTTTCTTTTTTTTCTTTAAAATCCTACACTTTTTTAGGCTCCACTTTATCAGTCCTACGTAAATTCATCATTGCGCCAACCATGTATTCAGATATAGTAAACACGCGTGGAAATGTGGAAAGTGGAACCACGGACCATCTACACGGAGGATCGGTGCCGCACTTAAAATTCTCATCCCTTCCACGTAAGATTTTCAAACGAAGTTTCCTGGTCGCAGCTTGGTCACAGGGGGTGGTAAAAGGGGGTTGGACGTAAAGGACTTGAATTCTGTCGCGTCATTAATTCCGTTAATTAAGAAGAGCCTCACCCTTCGATCGCACCTACGGAACCTGCTAAGCTCTGGACTTGTCGGTAACTTGCGAGCAAGTTTAGCCAGTATCAACCCTCTGGGAAACGCTTTTGCTCTGAAGATTGCTTGCTTATTTGATATTCCTTTTTCTCTCACTTTTTCATCGCCACTTACAATAAGTATTTTGTGCTACGTGCACAAGAATTTGTCGTAGTTACTTATGGAGCTATTTGCTCGAGAAATTTCTTTGCTCTATCTCCCTTCTTTCATGTCAAACTCACCGCGTACGAAGCAAGTCAGTCTTACAACCCAGTGTTTACTCTCTAGCATAACTTGTACGTATAGTATTATTCCATACGCGCAAAAAGTTCACTCGAATTGTTTGCACATATCGACGTTATTGTGCAAATAGAAACGTCGCGAAACCAGTTCGATGAATATATTGTTGATTTCGCGACAATTTATGCAACCGGCTGGTACCGTGCTCATTTCAATCATGGATTATTCAAAGCCGCTTGACAAGCACTCCATCAAAGTGCATTCACATAAATAATTACATCAGCGGTATTATTAAATCATTAATTGAAATACTAATAGATGAGTTTTCGTCTATGTCTAGTGACCTATCAATTGTTTTCTATCGATTTGTACCACATTGATAGACAAGGTTCAAAGTTCATCAAGTTTTCTTGCTTTGACGTGGTTCAATTTTTCAACAGTCGAGACGAGTGCACCTTCGATTCAAGATGGCCTCTTTTACCTATTTTGTACCCATTTTCTTCCTTAACCCATTAGCGTGTGGCGTGACTAAGCATTTATAAAGAAACAATCGGATCCAACGTGAATAGTTTATTCGAGCACGTTTCTACTGCTGATTGTGTGTCTCAACTGTTGAACCAAGGAAAAACTGCTCGAAATATTTTTACGACGTTTTTCAGGTTTAAACATCAAGACGGACTAGAAAGATACAGGGAAATGCAAGAGAATGTTTCATTCTCAGCTGATCGATGACGTAGTCGAGTGTTTTGAATTTTGTCACTGGAATGAAATTTTCAAAAAAATATTTATATACATATTACCTAACACCAAAGTCCACAAGGACAATAAGCCAAATATCAAAATTTTACGAGCTTAATGGCGGATCTGTGTGCTCTCGATAATATCCTAAATTATAATAATTATCGTCATTACGCCGAACTGAGCACAATCAAACATATTAGCGTCGAATGCATATTCGAAATGCGATTACCCAACGTGGAATCAAGCGATGCGTGAATCGATGCCAAAATGAATGTGTGCTATTTGCAGCAGGCACACGCACGAATCGTACAGGAGAGAGAGAGATGAATCCCAGATAGGGAGCGTGGGTACGCGTGAGAGAGAAAATACGAAAATACATATAGAGTAACCTATCGTCATGCCAGTGTGTGACTGTCGTCAGTGTAATTAAATATTTGTCTGGCTATTGCCGATTGTTCCGTTTGATATTTGACTTGATAGTGTCCGATTTTATTTGGCTTTATTCGATCCCACCTCATGTATACACGTTCTTTATGTGGAAATATATATATATATATTTAGGAATTTTTTTTCATTCACAAAATTCACAATATCTACAGAATTTTATTCCCAGATTTATCTCGAACAAATCCTCGTCCACGGACTACTGCTGGTACCTTGTTGAGATTCACTCGCGATTTACTCGTGATTCACTCAGGATTCCTTGGACGGATTTAAATCAGTGAAATCCGGATTGTAGCATGTAAGAGTAAGAGAGAGAGAGAGAGAGAGAGAGAGAGAATCATGAGTAACGAAGTACGTACGAGCAGGAAAATCTATATTTAACCGAGTAGAAAAGCCTCTTTGCTCGCGTTCAACGCCTTTTCCTTCTGGCGCCACCTACCGCACTTTTCAATCGCGATCTGCTTTTCATTCGGATTCTTTTTTTTTTCACAGGGTTGGATATATCTTTTTTTTTTCTTTCTTTCTTCGTTGCCGATACGGCTCTCCAGATATACGCAACATTCGCGTTTCTGCGCCACGAAAAGGAGATAAATAAAAGAGGCAATTGGTTTTTTTTTTTAAATAAGCACAATGTACTTTTCGCGTTATATTTACTATGGCGCGTCTACGCGAAACCTGCAAAAATGAGATCGATTCGCGCACTGGCGCCATTCCGGAGTTTTCATTGAAATCCTCGGGATTTCAATAGATTTGAAATTCCGAAGGAGAAACGTTCGCTCATTCGATCTTCTGTATGTGTACTTGTGTACAGATACAGACAGCCCCGTCATATTTAGATCGATTAATCCATCATCGAATATTCTGCCTGAATCTTCCGTTCAATTTTTTGGACAACTTCTGTTTTTTTTTAAGATCGTGAAAACTTGGGTAGAATAATTGCTGATGTCCTCGGTTACTTTATTATCGAGAAGCGACTTTCTTCATGAACATCATTACTCGGACGTGCCTTGACTTTCCTTGCAAATTAGATCGACGAAAAAGTCGCATGGTGATTACGTCAGTTTAGCAAGTTTTAATTGGACTTGTTTAGGAATCAAAAGAAAAAAAGAAAAAGATCGTAAAAAGAAAAAAGGGGGCAAAAGGAGGAGGAGAAAAAAGCTATACAAGATTCTCGTGTGGTTCCTGTAGGAAAATCCTTCGTGGTGGTGAAAATAAATAATTGCCTATCGGATAAGAGACGGTTATCGAACTGATAAGGCAGCTGGTTTCTCCAGGAACGGCACAGCAACCAATTACAAGCGGAAGTAGGTTTATCGCTTAAATGGCCTGGCGATAATCCTAATACGTCCGCGCCTTCCGGAATTACAACTAAATCCAAGATACGAGTAGGACGGCAAGTCCCAAAGGCGTTAATAGGCGTGTGCTGCCATTTTGAAATTGTTGTAATTAATAGGGATTATAATTGGCAATTAGGTGCAGCAAGGAGTTTAAAGTCCGTAGAACACTAATTATGGCTAGGGTAAGTCCGATACTCGTAGTAGTCACATTCGAAACAGAAGTAGTAGTGGTTAATACTAATAGTAGCATTTAGATTGCGTACCTGATCGTAGCAGCTGGTCTTCGTTGAAAGTTACAAATTTTCACGTGGGGTAAGAGAAACTTATTGCTTATCTTTTACTTGACGTAGGTTAATTTAATATCCGCAAGTAAAGCAACTAAGATCGGATGAATTATTAGTAAGGGTGGTTGTGAGGAAATCAACCCTTGAAAATTTGACGAGTACCTATGTACATACATACTTGCCTTCGTAAATGAATTCTAAATACTAAATGCCTAGGCGTACGTGCTGTATATATATATATGTGCGTGTGTGTTTTCGTAAAAGTGAATAAGAGATGACGGTGAGAGCGAAATCGAAAGAGAGAATTGACGAGAGATTGCTATGAAAGAGAGAGAGAGAGAGAGAGGGTGGGGATGAATAGTTACTAAAGAGATAGCTCGGCATATTGACGTCGATTGGTCGCATCAATCACTCCGTGTGTTCGACACGCGTGTATCAATCACGAGCTATCGGGAATCGGGTGGATATATGCCAAAGCAGTGTGAGACGTATCTACTGTATCGCGGCTCCCTTTTTTTTTTTTTTTTTGTTGTTGAGAAATCCTGACTGAATCTGTATCAATCGGTTGGTGTAAGGATAAGTAGGGATTTTATGGTTAGGTTAGGCTTGGCAGACCCTTTTAGTCGAATCTTAAAGGGTCTGGAAAATGGACGATCTTGAGAGTTTTTCGAATAAAATATCTCCCTTGTTAAATTTCTATCCTGGGGAGGGATCGGAGATATGGGTATGGATATTTTGAAGTTGGCTAGGGGTTGCTTTTTCCGTCGGACCCCCAAAGCTCTAACACACGAATGAGGGTTGTGAAATAGTAACGGGTTGTCAAATTGTGCGAAATTACGCCGAATTTGAGGCTCGCTGAGAAAAGTTGTGGCATTGCTGTTAGGGGGGGTTGGTTCTCCTTGTTTGCCCCTTTTTGGCGATGTTGGTAGCCGTGTTCAGGGGTTTGGATAGGTAGGTGTGAATGCTATGACTGTCACGGAGATGGTTTCTACGGAGTTGTTATCGTCGCAGTTTTCACAGGGAGGAAATGGCCGAACCCTGGGACTATCCTTAACCTACCCTCTACTCGCAACCCTCCGGCGCGATTAAGCCTCGCCATTTTCCAATTAACGCCTTAATTAAATCCTCCCACTCTTAAACGCCGACGCTTGCGGACGGGTTATATGCTTCGAGATAGAGAGACGCCGCACGCTTTTGGGCTGAGAGCACGAAAATTGGCCAGAGTCTTCTTCGACCCCCTTACAACCCTTTCCACGAGAAACAGCCCAATTGCTTCCACGTCGCGCGTCTCGCTGTCTGATTCGTAATTGCGTTCTTACGTCGCGAAATTGTCAACCCTCGTTTTAAACCAGCACATCGTCGAGGCTTAGCCTCTTAATCCGGACACGACCTTAAACCTCTAATTCCTGCCGGTGAAAATCTTTCTGCTTCTATTTCGGAAGGTGGCAGGTACAAAAAGGTGGTATATGTGTATGTACAGCGTTCTACCTTACCGACAGGATAGATTACACGCTAAAATAAATTGACCTGGGGCAAAATAAAGGACGTCTTATCTTTTTTGCTTTTATGTGAAAATGCAATTCATGCAAATGCGTCTTGAAGACAGTCCCGGTATTTCGCGTCGCTCGATTGAATGCTTCTTGAGGACGCAGCCGATAGCTCTTATCGCTTAATCGCGGATCGGACCGAGGAGTTGATTCTCTGCTTAACCCAATGTGAATCCACCCCAATGGGTCACGTATAGAGCTAACCTCTCTCAGGGGTAGTAGTCTTGCCTCCTTTCGGCGGGTCGGTAAATCCTAATCTACATGTGTGAAGAATAGTTGGGGGTCGAGGGACTTCTGGCTAACTAAGTCCACAAAGCAAACTGCCGTCCAACTTCAGAAAGACCGTTTCCGATTATCACGTTCCTGAAATCGGGAGGGTAGACGCACCATTGCCATTATGAAACTGAAAGGGTGACGAAAGGGTGACTTGCTCTTTCATCTCTTTGGGGATGACTCATTTATCTAATGATGTTATCAGAAGACTCCGCCAACTGTAAAGTATACAAGTTATTCTTGCCAAATTATCTTCATCGCTCTGTACCGTTCAATAAAAGCATTTTCGTTAAAGATCTTTGCCAATAGTCCAATTTCAAAATAATATCTCAGGGTACCTCGTATTTTTCTTTATTTTTATTCGTCCATTCACGATATGCACGTCGGACAACCTGACAATAAAATTCTTCTGGAATATTTAATAAGAAGGAAAAAAGTATAACCTGTCGAACTCGCAACCATTCCCATCAAGGTTCTTCATCCGATTGAAACCATTGACTTATTGAAAAGATAAAAAGCAACTAACCATTCCTTATAATAGTCCAATCCCTACTTCCAGGCATCTGAATAATGAATCGTCTAATGAGCGTGCTGGACGAGAGTCTACGTCGGTTAACGTGGTATCGTCTTCAATTGATTGTTCTCGATATTTCATAGTAACAAAGACCAGCAGTTACGCGGTCCTTGCTCCCTTAACTCCCTGCAATAACGCAAAGGCCACCAGTCTTATACGAGCTGAATAAACGGGGTTATTGGAGATCCATGTATTTTATTCATTGATAGAACCAGCCTGCTGCACGAACATTCTCCGGCACATAAGTAGATACTAGGTAGTTGCTACGTGTACCAGGAAGATATCAGGATACACAAGGGGTTGAATGTTGAGTACAGTAAGGGAGAAAGAAATAAAGAGTAGAATATATCGAGGAGATACATGCTACCAATGCATGTAAAAGAGGGATTGCACAGTGCAGACTATAGAATGTGTACAGTCTATGCAGAGCATTGGTTCTTTTAACAGTATATCTCTGTATAGGGGTTGTGGAGGTTCAGAGAGCCTGGCCTCGGGGGGGATGGAATTATAGGTCGAACAAATCGCTGCCACGGTACTGGCAAACGGTATGCTTCACTAACGAAAGCTCGCTCTATTGAAATCAACGTTTCATTTTCTATTAATAGGCTTACAGACTTTTTTCCAAATCGATGAATGCGCCAGCCAATTTTCGACGTGAGTTCAACTCTAGGGTATGACCGATTTTTTTTTTTTTTTTTACGAAGAATATCGCTCTGGGGCGCTTCGCGAGGATTTATTCTGATTTTGTTTGTTTTAATTTGTTATTTTAGTTCGCGCAATCACTATGGGTTTTTAATGCGATTTCCTTTGTTCTAGCTGTTTGTTACGTCGTGTACAACGAGGGCTCATGTTGTATACTTATTTTGTTGATCGGATAATCGCCATTTTCACTCCTATTCACTGTAACGTTATAAGTACTAGGGTCTCTGAGCTCGAGAAGAGTCCTGGGAATGCTTGAGAAAGATCGACTGTATGTTTGTTGGACACGCTCGTATGGGGTCCCATACCGGTCAGACCGGATTGGTTTCCAGTGTGGGAGGTCCTCTGCTTGTGTACTGGGCCGAGTAACCGTGTGGCCTCAACACAATCTTGAGATCGAACAAAGAGAACGGTGTTGCTTGGACTTGGTCAGGCTTAAGCCCGTTTTACACGTTTCTAAGTGACTTAAACAAAGCTTGAGTTTTGAGGTTTCTTTACCATCCACTATGAACTGCTGCTCCGTCTTAAAAACAAGCAAGACGAAAACCCTGACGTTTACTATAATATCGAAGGCGACCGACGTAACGGAGTTAATTTGAAAAATGACCGTCATTACAAAGTGGAGTCACCGTCGATCATCAGCATCCAGAAAGACTAGACTGTCGTTATTATTTTACATGAAAATGGAAATTGAGCCACAGCCAGAGAACTTACTTAGCATACGTATAGCGCGAGAGGAATGGCAAACGGACCGACAGTCAGAGAGAGACGCATCTTTAAAAGAGAGAGAGAGAGAGAGATAAAGAGAAGGAAAGAGGTGAGTGAAGTGCCCGTAAAGATGGTACGAGGCGATAGAGCGGTAGGTAAGATGCTGATGTGATGGAGTGACAGTATGAGCGAGTAAGCAAGCAAGGAAGAGAGAGAGAGAGAGAGAGAATGACAGATTCCGGGACAACGAGAAAGTGAGAAGTATACGGAATCGAGGGAGCAAGAGTGACGAAGATGAAAGAGGGCCAGGGGGAGAGGGGAATGAGAATCTGAAGAGGGTGAGTGCGAGCATGAGAGTGGCTGCTGCTGGATAAGCTAAGAACGCCGTGAATACAGATGGACCAGGCGATAACACTCGACTCGTTCGCTTTACGAACCCTGAGGGACATCACAGCGGCCTTCGTTCTCTCCTCTCCTCTCCTTCGTCTCCATCAGCATCCTCCGCAGAATGGCAACTTCACTTTTGTCTGTCGCAGTACACTTTTCGGTGATCTTCGAAGCTTCGTACACTTCACTCGCGACGATAAGGAGACTGAACGGTCTTAGAGACAAGTTTATCATTCGTACTGGGAGGCCAAGAGGGATGCATATCAACCCCTTGTTTATAAGGGAGATTTCTGATGCCGAAGATCCAAAGAGCATAAGGAAATCAAAAGAGTATTGACAGTGTAGGGGGTTGATGAATGTACGTTGACATTTTACTTTACGTTAACATTGAAAATGGACGATTCGTACTTAGTAGAATTATTGAAACTGCCGTCGGATGGAACGGAATGACTCAAATGGATTCTACGTGTCTGGTGTCGCGAAAGAAAATGACGACGAGCGGCCAAAAGAAAAATGGTCTTTTCCAATTTACGATAATGAGGCACGCGCCATTGCTGCAAGTGACTCATTGTCAGTGGCGATCGTAGTTTGCGGAAGTGCCGTAGAGTGCGCGTCGGGCGTGACGGGAGTGTCGAGGAGTTGCCAGAGTAAATCATCGCCGCTCGTTTCATCACAATGGGATCCCGTTCATTGACTGAAGAATGGCGGCGTTCGGCGCGAAAGTCACTGATTCGAGCCGTCTGCCGCGTATCAAACAATGCGTGCAATTACGTGCCAAGCCTAGTTTCCCCACCAAATACGACCTCCCTTCCGTAGCCACCCACCCCACTCAACATAGAAAAGTTCCCTCGTCAACCCTCGGGATTTTCGCGCCTATCCACAATATTCCAACAGCAAATGTACCGTCGTCTCATTCGCCAATATTGTCTCACTTTTGTACGATATTCTATGGAGTCATATATATATATGGTATAGGTTACGTACATGAATTCTCGATAACAATCGATATCGACTACATATGACGTAATCGATATTAAAATAAAATTTTGAATTAAACGTCGACCTAGTTTATCTGTTCCGTATATCCTATACGAACAATTTTAGATTTCTTCATTGTTTGCTTCGTTTTCTTTTAAGATTTCTTTTACGCTTGCTTCCTTTCATGTTTAATAAGGTTGTCAGGTATTTCTGTTGATTTTGCCACTGTCAGGCGTCATTCTGCTGTTTTGCCTTTGTCCTCTGTTTTCTGGATCCTAACTAGGCCACGTGGATGAAATTAGTTATTTTTTCATTCATTTTTCGCACCTCCCGTTACTCCTGCACCTGACCTACCTTTGATTAAGGTTAATTTACACGTAGCATAGCATAAAGAGAACAAGCTCTCCAACCAAGCCTCTGTCTGCTCCTTTTGTTTTCTGGATAACAAGGTATTACCTTCTACGAACTATCTCACACAGAGGTACCATGTAAAGCCAGACATACAATATCTTTGATACATTCGTTACGAAACTTTGAAATTTATTAAAAATTTCATGAAAGGAACGTATTTAGATTTTTTGCAGGTGGGGAATTAGTCATTAACGATTTAATGACTTTTCAGTAGACAATACCAATATCGAAGTTAGATATGTCATTTCTACGTTATTTGAATTCAAATGCTACTCCGGTAACGTCTAATTATTAGTTCAAGACATTCGAATATTAATACAAGCCCATAATGAGATCTGCTAGACTCTCTCGTCTGAACGTAATGATAGTGAAACAATACTAGGCACTTTCCATCTACATATTAACAACTGAAAGCACCCATTAATTTCAATTATATTATATACATACCACTGTCTCTAGTTAAAGGCATTAAAAGGGCTTTGGATCTTTCATTAAACTTTGACAATAATTATTTCTTCTCTGATGTCTAAGGGTTGACAATACTAATTTCCTTATTAGTAAATTCAACACTGAATAATCATGATTGTAGTGTACACAAAAAAAGTAGCTACTAATAAACGTTCACGTTAGTTCAATAAGTATGAAGGATAATACCCACCCTTCCCACGAAGGATGTGCATTTCAATGAAAAAAGTATTCATTTTGCACAAATGACCAAGTTGTAATCCACGTACGTGGATAGGATAATTTAATGGAGGGTACGTGCAACACCTGCGGCTTTTATAACGCGTCGAGGTAAAACAGGGTGCAAGGTAAAAGGTAACATGAAGGGGGTGTGGCCATTTTATAGTGTGGGATTTTTAAGAGCGCGAAACTCCACTACTATACGTATAATGGATATTGTAATATGTCGGTAGCACCCTCTTGCACTTTGAGGGGCTCCCACCACATTAGGGGGTTGAAATACTCTCGAGAGACTTGGAAAAGCCTGACTCTCTCTCTCTCTCTCTCTCTCTTTCACCAGCCTTCTCTGAGTTATGATTCCTACATTTTCTCTTGTTTCTCGCTCTGTCTCTTTCACTCACTCATTTAATAATTCCCATTCTCATACCATCTCCCTCCACCCTTCATACAGACTTAAAGTGGTAACACCGACCCATGTGGATCAACTGTTACTCTGAAGTAATTTGAAGCGAAATTAATGGCGTCGTACCATTAAACGAGATAGGGAGACTATTCCTTAATTTACCGAGCTCATTGTCACAAGAGTTGGTCATTGATTTTTAATTTTTTTTTTATATCAAGTTGGAAGGAGTTAGATGACAATCGATTGAGTTTTACCTAACGCGAAGTAATCTATATTATTTCTCAATAAGCAGTACGGCGTACGGTATTAGTTGCAGAAGTTCTCGAAGAAAAGTTTTTTAAGGATAGTCAATCCCCTAGGGACATAATTCACTTAAGGATAACAGTCGTCGAGAACTATCCACCCTGGCAATCTTCGTGTAGGTGTTTTTACGTGAATTTCGAGAGATCATAAGTTTCTTTCTGATATTACAGCCGCATAAAGTCCCATAAAACCCCCAACAGTATTTTTATATTGATTAATACAAGCGATTGGAATATACTGGATACTATATTTATCCGTAGTCCGAGAATTTGTTTCGTCCATAGCGATCAAGATTAACGAGAGGGGTTAAGAAGAGAAATAAAATTTGAAAAATATATTACACTCATCGATAAGCAAGTTCCCATAATTATCCCCTAAACGTCTTATCCATAAAAATCAGACTTTTTTCTTCTCACTCCATTTCTATCGTTATCCCCCCATCACACAGAGTTTTTCCCTCTCTTTCCTGTATCAGGGCGTGCTTCCACACCCCTCCATCTCTCTCGCTCTCGCTTACTCGCAAATGTCGTATAAATGGTCCTCCAGGGTCTGGACCGACATCGACTAATACCCTAGGTGTATATATATTGGACGATATCAATATAGGAAACCGGACTATGGGACTATGGGAATATGGAGGGTTGGTCCATGGACCGCTTGGCATAGCCTTAGCTCGCTAATATCGAAAGGCGGATGACTTATGGCGGCCACTGTGCATAGCATCCCTTGACCAGTATACTCTCAATATATATATCTATATATACATAGTGTGTAAAGACGAATACCGAAGTCACCCCAGAAGCTAGACCTCCTGGACATACTACACGACCATATTCTAACTGGTTAGGTCATAGGTTGGTCGGGTCACCCCTTGAACATATGTGTATAGAAGTAGGTGATGGGCAAGGAGGGTCGTAGTGTCGTCGAACGACTTTGGCGTCGCGTGTGATTCGAATGCGAATGTCCGAAACACAATGGAAATGTAATTTCCCCGTTTCCCCTATACACTCCGAACATTGCCTATATTGAATTCTTTCGTCCGGAGTCGCCGTGTCTCGTCCTGCATTAAAAGGAAAGAAGGCTGATCTGTTTACAAACGATACCCACCTGGGGGGGGGGGGAGATTCTCTAGAAGAGCAAAGGATCTTAAAGGCGCCAGCCAATTGAAACTGACACTCTTAAATGGGATTATTAAAATTATTTATTATTGTCATCTTCTATTGTACTCATTGAAGGGATCCAGCTGGACTTGAAGTATACAGGAGAAATTAAAACCAGTGGAAATGGACGAGCCGGAAATTGTCTTTATGGTGTTTACACAGGTCCCTGGACAGTGAGTAATAATGATAATATCCAACGGTCCCCTATTGGATACGGTTTCTCAGTACTTACTCACTTGCTTGCTTTACTGACCCCATAAGGGTGAGCAAAGTCACCCCATGACTCTTTGGCACCGACATGGCCTCCGTAATGACGTCTGATTGAAATCTCAGTGATTTCTGACCCTTGCCCTTATCTCCTGTACTTCCGATTATTCCTTTCCGTGTCTCTTATCATATTTTTACCTTGCTATCCTATTTGTGGATATAGAAGACGTAATTGATCCTTTCATGAAATTCTATCTCATCAGCTTTGCGACGTATGCGCATCAACTGGTATTATGGTAATGGATATAGTAGCGCATATGTAAACTCCAACTGGAATAACGTAGTCCAGAGGAATTCGTAGACTAAATATCCGAGGAACGGGGTAGTATTGGTTAATGAGTATTCTGGATTCACGAAATGAAAGGATACTGGACCCTCTCGTGGATGCTGGCTGAAGCTGCTGTAAATATACCAAATATCTTTTATTAACTATGACTTCTATACTGGCTTCCTGCCTGGGATTGCATATTTATTGGGCACAATATTGCAGATATAGAGAAGCCCGGGAAATATCTTGGAATTAATGTTCGTGATATCCTACTCGGTGGAATGAAAGAAAACATTCTTTAGGAGGCTGTTAAGGTCCTTCGGAGAGATCGCTCTGCGAAATTGCTAGATGAACATTCGCCAATTGGATTGGTCTTGTTTCTAGATTGAATGTGAATTCAGTTTATATTCTATGAATAATGTTGACTTCTTTTATTTTTTATTGTTATGGTTGTTATCTATGGGATTTTATATAGCTATGGATACCAAGAAAATAAATGTTCAATATAACCAAAGTTTTTCTGAACGATGCTGAATTCTTATTGAGATTACAGAAAATACTTCGAACAGAATTCACGGTATTTTTATACTAAAATTCCTACCTTCCGATAGAAGTATACATATATGTACGATATAAGTATATAATAAATCGACTAGGTCTAACGTTAACGTCCGTGACGTTCAGGTTCGTTTCACGTGCGTGCCGACAATCAACTTTACGTCAGCGTGTTGCCCATTAAAGGTCCTAACCCACGATAGGGACGTTACATATACCATGAAAACGGCACCCCAGGGGGTTAAAGGAGTCTGCAGCACCTTTATACCCTTGTAATCCTTTACAAGCTCTAGGGATAGCGGCTTCATCTCTGCTGTATTCGTCAATGTAGTTTTTTTTGTTACAACAGTGTTTTCACACTGAACAACAATTAACAAACAAAAATTGAATTCAACCCTTAACAATCTTCCAGATAAATATAACAAAGATATTGAATAATTTGTATACGATGAAATTAGGTTAGATTACAGATTAGATTAGATTTATAAAATTCCAAAAATTTCCCTATACTTCTGCCACCACCCGACTCCACCCCGTACACTTACTTCTCCATCCACAGTCAGTACACGAAAGTCCCTAGACGGAATATGCATGCGGGAATCACTCACGCCCGGTATCGCGCAGATACCGAGGTGCAGGGGTTGGTCAATGGCAGCGAGGAGCAAAGGGGGGTGATATTTGCAGCTCGAGGGCTTCCCTGATGCACGCGTGTATCATGCAGAGACGGATGCTCCATTATGTCCACATACTCGACATGCCAGCCGGCTTCAATTGAATCGTTCGCCAGATTACCCAATGACGCATAATGCAGGGTTGTGCAGCAGCAGGTACCTCAGGACCGACTGGGCTTCGTGGGACCCATTGTGGCCCCGGCAATTCCAGACACGTAAAAGCAATTCCCGGAATCTCCTCATTGTTATGCAATCACGGCCCGACGCAAACCACGGGATCATAATTTCGATGCTCGCCAGAGATGCCCCAGGCCTTATTCTCGGTTCTCCACATAACTTCTCTTTGGCATCTTCGTTTTATTTTCTCTCAGCCTGCCAGTAACGTCGACACTCTCTTATCTCTGCTTATACCGACCCCTACTGTCAGTGTTAATTTAAAACAATTTCGACATTTTTTTTTTTATATTAAAATTCCAAGCTACCAACTTCAGTTCAAAAAAAAAAATGTTTAGAGGTCATGAGAGTTATGGTAGATATCCATATGAGGGTATTTCTGCGTTTGAAGTTACTTCGAGTGAAGCACGTATAGAAGAAACGTCAGAATGGCGGAATCTGTATTCGACTCGCAAACTGGCCGCAGGCGTCGGATCCTCGAATTACCAAAGTGTGCGTCGCGTTCGTAGTCGCGTATCGCGCGCGTTACACACACGACTTGTTAAAGGTTACCTAACTTCCTAGGAAGCGGCTGCCAGCTTCACACTCGCTGAGCCACATTGTTTTGCCATAGCAAACTTGCGAGCTATTTAACGCCATGCCTTAAACTCCTCGACACTCCTGCAAGAACCCAGACCCTAACTAGGGCTCCCCCTTCTGGGCCCCCTCTTTCCCTTCCACCAAACCTCACTCTCTACAGAATCGCTCATCCTTTTCTTACTCACCATACCCCTACTACTCCATTCTCCCAGAACCAGTCTCTTCGATCTATCCACAAATTCCCTTCGGGTCCAGAGAAACTTCATCCTAACTTTACCTGCACATTGTTCCTGAGCGTGAAAGGAAGTCCACCTACGCCAATGAGTTTCATTTAGTTCCACTACTCCAGCCAGCCACGACTGCCATTACTTAAAAGCTAAGCTCGCTTATGGATCGGATTGAAATTACAAAGGGTGGATCAGCGTGCGAACTTTCGATTACATATTCAATGTATAATTTAGGAGCGTCTGAAAGTTTTAACGGCGCTCAAGGGTATGAAGGGGAGCTGTGGTCAATTTAAGTCAATTATGATTAATAACTTAATATTATAGAAATTCGATACGGGCTTATTTGATTTCATTCAAAGTTGGAGCGTAGACTGTTTTTAAAATTCTTCTCGAAAATAGCAGACGGATATGATGCTGTGGGAGTAAGACGTGCAAAAACATTCGGTCGAAAGTGGCCAATTTTCTGATGATATCCCAGCTGAAACACGACCTTTGCATAATAAGAATTGACGTTGAAATGAATCTATTTATTTTATATTGTATGGCTGATAGACGAAAAGGAAAAAAAAAAAACAACGAAATACTCGTGACGACAGTCCATTACGCGACGAAAGTTCGTTCACAGTTGGGGGCAGGTTTGGGGTGGTAAACGTCCGTGGATACATTTGGAAACAAAGAAATTATAGAGGACGCGACGCTATCTTCCATCGGGCCACCCATATATCCATTGCGTTAGCGAAGCGTTCTATAAATAATTAATCATTAGTTAAATATAGGGTGATACGCGCACGATACCAATTGGGGCGGAGAGGGGGGTGAAGTTGATTCTCCACAAGGGACACGCTATACTTCATACAATTATTAGAACACTAGACATACTACCAAATGACAATTAGAACCAATTACCAATTGTATGTCATTCCTAGTGGATTCCTTGTTATCGTATGTCAAAATAACCCTAGCATCCATTTTATGCTGTTTACCGTATACACGATCATAGGGAATTAATTAATAATGATATCGAACAAAAACCATTAGGGCATAAAATCTTTTCTTTTTTTTCTTCAAACAATCCTTCCCTTATTCTCATTGTAACAACTCGTGATATTCGTTGCTCTATCCAAACGTTGAGTTGACAATTTTTTGTTTTATCTGTTTCAGGTAAATTCACAATTCTCCATGGGAATGTGGCGTGCCCTGTATTTCCGTATGATCGATTACTGCCAAAGTACTGTAGGGATTTGCTTGGCGTATAAATGCAGATGGCAGTGAGTACCAGGAATATCGGTATCCAACCCCTAAATTTAACAGAGCATAAAATCATCTTATACAATATTAAATATATCGAGTTCACTGTGTTTTCAAGAACCCGAAAAAAACCGATTGGGAGTTAAATCCCCAAAGAAAAATACGAAGATTGATGAGCCACAGTTTCATACGCAAAAAATCACAAAACCAAAAAAAAAAAGGAAAATCAAAACTGACTCAATAATTCTATACGAAAACATAAACCACTCGTAAAACTCGACGAGTCTCCATCAGATGGGGTTAGGTGGCTTATCTAGTGCAAAACAAAAATATCTCGTATCACGTCTCGACGATAAACTTCCCCCACATCCTACCGCTATCAAATCATCCAGACAATACAATAAAACATAAAACTACAATACGATCGATATCATCGTCTAGCCATATAAGAATCTTGAGCTGGTCTGCATTTTCAAAATACAAATATTACGTAATCCCACTTACTCAATCTTGCATCTGATAACCGTAAACTCTGTTCCTTGTTCTACAAATTTGCGCAAAACAAATATCGTCGTGTATCATTTAGAACTGCTAATCCGGCACAATGTTGTTTCTACCTAACGACCACGTATATAGGTCAATGGTCAAACATAAGTCAAAGATTACGGTATATAGCTTCTCTATATACCTATATAAAGGGCATATATTTGGTATATAGATAGGCCATAATAGCAATGCCGAATTCAGGTTATTGAAGCAAACTACGGATTATGTTCTCACATAAGGTAAATACAAGACTGTTAGGACTTGCTGCTCATATTAGAACGGTGCTCCAGTTGTCTAAAGGCAAGATAGGTCGTTGGGTTGTATATGCGTGACTGGCTGTACCTCCTAGCCATAGGAGCCATAGTCGGTTCGAATGTAGTTACATACTGCAAGGGATACCATGCAGTACCCCTAGAGTCGGCTTTGCGGTATGCATTACAGATGTAATTAAGATAACTGAGGTGAGGGCAGTTATGCACAATGCTTGATATATGCATCAATATATATATATATATATATGGTAGATATATAAATAATGCCTTAGGCGTATGGTACAATTGTAACTCGTTACGAAGTATCCATGAAAATCTAAGATATTTTACAGTGAAAATTTTCGAATGATAACAGAAAATATTGAAGTATCCAACTTTTGGGTTATGATTCATGGATTGGATTTTTATTTGGAGATTATGCAATGCCTGAATTATAATTTTTCATGGATTATATGGATGTCCCGGAACGTGTCTATTTGTGAGGACTCGATTGAACCTTGATAAAATCGCTTTGATAGCAGGTGGGGCTATTTATAGTGACTCGATGAAATTATCAAACATACAATCTGAGTGTGATATTGTCCTGGTAATGCTTAGGCATTAGGAAATTTTATGTTATTTGTGCATAGACGATATCTGTATATCTTTAATATTAAGTTTGGATTTTAAGAAATATTAGGGTCACGTGTCTTATATATATATATATATATTTTGGGATCGATATCTCGAAATCTTTTTTTAACTATTTATTATCAACCCTTTCACGATCTTTGCATCCTGTCTTCCTCTTCGCGAGCTCTACTACTTCGTAGACACGCCCCTCCTCGTTGCTTGGCGAGATATCGTGTCATGTTATCTGGGTTAGTTTCATATGCCTAGCATCAGGGAAGGCTGGGGTTGCCAAGAGGCAAAGTCAACCCACGATGATGGTATCGCTTCCATTACTTTTATTAGTATCGTATTTTCCGCCACCTGCAGATACCTATAGGTATATCGTAATATCGTCGGTATAGGATAAAACGTAACACGGCTGAGTCTCAATAAAACTTGGCTACGTACAAGAACCGATAAATCGTTATGACTCTTTTATTTTTATCTTTTTTTTTTCTCGTTCCGCAGCCCTTGACTATCAATTGATTTTGGGGTTTGCTTCGCTCTCGATTTTAAAGACGTTATTTCGTGATTGATTTTGTATATGTATCACATTCGTATTTAACGAATGACCGAGTTTTTATTTTAAATAATATTATCAGTTTTTTTTTTAATTGAATTAAACTACTTTTAATATTTTGTGTCACGTCGCTTTCATGGGGACACTGACCGTTTGAATAATTGTCACGGCCGGAAATAAGGGGTCCATTGTAAACACGCGATTAATATTTTTTGGTTTTAAACGTAATTGAAATAGGGAAATGAGCGGAGGCATACGTGTAATTTTGTTTACGGATTTTCATGGGACGTTAATTTTGCAGAATTTTGTATTTTTAGATTTTATCGTTGAGAGTCGTCGCTTGGAACGAAAATGTATTTTATTCTTTTTAATCGATAAAATCGTTTGATGATTCCTTTTTTTCTTTTTTTGTTAAACTGTTATTTTGTTTGCCGTAGCTGGGTGGATATTCTGATGCGCAGGAAATATGCACGCTCTATTTATTCTGATATATATAGTCTCCGGCACTGCGAAGCACCTTTTGAGATACTGCACAATAAAGCACACATGTGAGAAGAGCTGTGTATTCAATGGATGCTGGGAAGAAAAAAAATCCTGGAAAATAGACATGTACCCCCTTGGGGAAATTCAGGGATCCATTACTTGTACAGGCTGGACGTGCGCAGATTGGATTTGCAAACAGTGCAATACTCTGGTTCTTAATATACTTTGCTCCGTCCTTATTATACTTTGCCCATTGAAAAGCTCGTGTCTCAAAGTAATCGTTCAGCACAGCCACCGTGTGGAGTTTTCATACAGAATTCAGCGTTCCTAAATCTTCATAAAAGGGATGTACTGTTAATTTCATAGGGATTACTCTAGAAAATTGAAGCGCAATGCTAACATGGAGAATCAAGAAAAAAAAAAAATCCTTTAAAAAGCGTAGAAAAAGCTTTGCCAGCTGTGTTAAGAATTCGTCTACCAAATCTGTGCTAATTAGATACCAGCAAAAGAAAGCATAAAAAGAGAAAGATTCGAAACAGAATTAAACCATCTATCTCTCTCCAGAGCATAAGGTCAAAGCTCTCTAAAGTTGACCTATTATTACGTGAAAGAAGCTTTTACATAAAATTGCACTGATAAAGAAACGAATTTACCAGCAAAAATGTTTTATCATAATTATTACGGAGGTCCAAAAATTGTCCTATTAAAAAATATTTTCTGACTCGTTGCTTCCAACGTCTATATTCAATGTACCCCAGTAGCGAAAGTCCCTAAACTGTCAGACAGTCCTAGCGTCGACTGACGTACTTCCAGAGAAACAAACACAGCGATACAATAAACGGTATGTACATCCTCGCATGTTCACGTACAGTACACAAATACAGCCAGAAACGCACGACACATGGCGCTCCCGTATAGTTTCATTTCTCCGTTTCCGTTTCCGGCATCAGGTACGCCGCATTGTTGGTACACATGCACGCACGCACGCACGATTTTCACATCCAGCTAACCGCGTGCCGAACGATCCTCGTGTCCTGGAGGGTAAAACCGCGCAACGGAATCGAGCACTTTATGCATTCCGTACAAGTGCGCATGCATGCAGCCAAACAGCAATAAAAACAAAATAAAAGACAGCGGTAAGAAGTCACGTAGCAGGAACAAGTATAGGATTCGCATAGACAATTGCACGCGAGGTTACTATCCACAAAACTTTTCTTCGCCGTAGAATCTCTCCCAGAAATCCTTTACGTACTGAGAATTAGTATGCACTTTTTTCTTCCATCATGCACCCATTGGGAGGTTTCAACGCGACAGAAGCCATTACCGTATTTCCACGAAGACTATTTTCCGAACAGTTTACCCTATGCATTTAGATAATGATCAGTACGAGTTACACAATTTTTTCTAGTATACCATTGTTCAGCATAATTTGAGTAACCACAAACATTCTTTTAATACTAGTATCAATAGTAGCTGTATTTAACTATACATAACCAGATCAGTAAATAGTATTCGTAATGGTGGTTTGGGTGATTACCAGGAAGAGGGCTGTGTTCGTTATATCAATAACTGTAAGGATGTCGGGGGGGGGGTGAATGAGAAAATACGCTATATTAGTATAGACCGTGTGAACTACGTAGGGTGTATCGAAAGGAGGGTTAATACGTAGGCAATACCAACACATGTTTTTCACCACGTCGGTTTCGACTGTGGGTAGAATGGCGGCGGCCATTATTTTCCCATTTAAGCGTATTATATCGAATTCGATAGCATCGCGTAACAGCGCGACCGATAAAATGGAAAACATACACTGACTCCGCGACCATGAATCCGTAATAGGTACAATTATTTACGCATTAAGTATTTCGCTGATGCACGCGCGCAACGGGAAGTCAGTGCCGAGGGTTGAAAAGATACGCAAAAGGGTCTACGTGCTTCTGACTCGACTACAACAATCCCGGTTACCCTCCGGTGCATGTTCAATTACCATAATCTGTGAAAGATCGTATCAATGGCTTTTTTTTGTCACAGGGTATAAGACTATCCTAATGCACAATCATTCCATACTAACGAATATTTGCATTTTTTTTTTTAGTAAATTTTTGAAACTTTTTTTCTTTCCTTGTACAATTTTTTCATTGCATTCATTCGCTGATCCGATATCATTGCTACGACGATTATCGGACCGTTAAGGGTAGGTTGGTAACGTTGGGTACACCAAAAAATGACTCCCTTGTGTACGGGGGATGGTGAATTAAAGCCTTTTCGATATATCTACAATGTCCAGTTAGTGGCCCAACAGTTTCCGCAGTCACTGTTTTACGACTGTAGGTATCTACTTCTATTTGTATTTAGCCGATCCTTTACCTTTGTATCTGGGTACTCACGAAATAGATATGCCACCATTAACACATCGACAAGCCACCCCCTGCCGAACGAATGTAGGTAGGTAGGTAGGTAGGCAGGTAGGTAGCTAGGTAGGTATCGCGGCGTACCGAATAGCCACCATAAAAATCCACATCGTTCCAGCCGATAAATTGGTTCATGCATCAAACTAAATTAACGTCGGGGCTTGCGCGGACAATTAACGATTTTCTATAGTTTATAGACGCCAAGGGGTTTTCGTTTAGTGGCCATAAATTCACCAATATATTTTACTTCCGAGCGTGTGCTGATGGTTAAACTGTAGTTCGGCGCATTTCCGTGCGCTTTTGGATGGAGCTTGCACTTCGAGGTCAGCAGGTCGATGTTTGACCGTAATAACAGAGTATACGTTCACCTTTATCACCCATAAATAGTTATCGCCATTACAATTCACGGGATTAATTTATTAGATATACGTCACTTAAGTTTTCCACCCCTTGCTACCGGTCGTACACACTGTTATAAATAGGGGTGTCCTAAATTTGTTGTTATACCCCATTATACCCTAGCGATGACAGGGTTCACGCTGTTGGACTCTAGCGTGAAATGTGAAGCTTTGACGTAATAGAGTGCTGGGGTAAGTCAGGTTGGGTTACCCGCGTTTAAGGCAGGTAAATAGATTGTCAGGTGGAATAGATGCTCGACAGTATCTAGTTTTATGAAATTCCCCAAAAAGCGCTACCCTGTCAATTCAACTGAGATCTAGGGTCTTTCTTTTTAATAAAATTCTCATTATATCGCGTGACTCGTGAATCGTAAAGAAATACAAGCTTCCGAGTTTTTTTTCTTCAAAAATCGTACTTTCAAAAAACATTCGAAACTACTAGAAAAGCTGAACTAATGAGAACGTAAAGGTAGTAGCCTGGCTTCGTAAGTAAAAGTTAGGTACGTCGTATGCAAGTGCGGAATAGGTAGAAAAATACACGGTGGAAACGCAGCGCGGCACTATAGGAAGAAAAAATGGGGAAAGGAAAAAAGAACAAATGTAGAAACAAAGAGAAAAATAAAAGAAACCAGAATGTAACATAGTGCATTGGCATATATATAGCTATACATACACATAACTTATATTTTTACGGATATATAGGGTAATACATTGGAATATTACTAGATACCATGGAAAAGCGTATTGAACCAGAAATGTCAGTTTATTCTTTAGTTTCTTTTTTATTTCTCTTTTTAATTCACCCCCCCCTTCCATCTAACTCTTTCTTCTCACTCGATGTACCTACAAACCCAAACCCCTCACATATTTTTGCAGTTTCCCGGTATCTTTTAGCTTCGCGTGACAATGCAATACCGGTGAATCCGATACACTCTCGAACAAAATCTATTTGCCCAGCATTGTAATCCAAGCTTCATTGTTCCTCGCAAACACGATTTTCACGTATGACACGCGCTACGTTAAAATTGCATCTACAAAAGTACCTTCTCGTACTCAATGGACGCCTTTTTTTTCTCACCCAAATAGCCAATTTTTGTTCAACTCATTTTTCGTAAAAAAAAAATGTCCTCGTTACGGATGAAATTTATTATTTTCCCTTATCACTGATTGCGGTTAATTATAACATTAATTTTTCTTTTTTTTCTATATAATTATCTTGATACTGATTCGAAGTATAACGTGACGTGGGACTTTAGTATATTATTGTCAAGTGTCTTTAATCACTTTTAGTCTGACGTACCGTTCACGTGCAACGAACGTGTCCGACCGTAAGTCCTCGTGAACGTCATTCCCAATAGTACTGCATGTTTCATTAAATCGATCCTGAAGTGACGTCACACAGGTATTACACTGGACGTCTCCTTGAATTATTAAAGCGCAGATTCGCGGTGTATCCCTTGTTTCTTATGCACCGACGTAATGGGAAGCGTCGTGACGCTTTTGACGGGGAATAAGTACGCCTACTTCGTGTTACAATGCTCGATCACTAAAGATTTATAAATTCCGTGCAAGACAAAGGACAGTGATGGGAGCATATAAAGAATAAAAAGTTTCAACAAAATGACGACAGGGGTTCATGACCTATTACGTACGGCGTAATTATCAAGGCGGATACCCAATAAAAATATGTTTTTGCAGGCACGACTGGACGAGGTAAAAATTAATACGTTTTTTTTTTTTTTTTTAACGGAGCAAAACGACGCCCGGCGTCCCGACGACGTACCCATGTGGGCTCTTTCGTAAACCCGTCGTGGGCACGTCGCGAAAAGTGTTTCCCGCCTGTCAACCGATTAATCTTATTAATTTGTTCCAGGGCGGCCAACCCGCTGGGTCCCGCTCCTTGTGATTTATGTTACGTTTAATTAAACGTTACATAAAGACACTTTTAACGCTGGCCCATAGACCGGCGATCTGTATTCGACGATTTATGCTAATGGGGTTGAAAGGAGGCAGTAGCCATGACAGGGATGGTAGTGGTGGTGGATACTCGTCGGCGCCAAAAGTGTTATCATAAATTCTCTTGATATCGTCATAATTTGTCGCTGCTGATATTTCATTTTGGCTATTTCCTATTATGCGCACTGCATCCAACAAGGCAAACGAAAATGCTTGAAATTTAATGATGACTCGTGGAATCATCATGTGTATTGTATATTTATCTACTGTATCTAAATATCAAACTGATATCTAATGATGACGTTTAAGATTATCATATTCGCTTATGGTGTTTATTTCTAATGATAATACTATTACTTCCATTCTATATCTGCTGGTATCTGGAGGATTCCTCGGAGTGTTAAGACACCCCTCGCGTCTTCATTTTCCGATAAGGTCCCACGCTCGACATAGTGCATAGAGTGAATATAAAAGTAGTTTAGCCGAATTGCGTGGATCATTCGTGGATCTTGAATTTACCAAAAAAAAAGTAGTTGCGGCTGAGAATCTATCAGCCCCATTTCACTAACCCCACTTTACAACAGCGAAATTGGCCAAATCCAGACCTATACGTATCCTTGTCAATTGTTTTCTCACGACGTCAGGATGGCTTTAATCATTGGTAGTGAGGATCGTCATCAACTCCTATTACCTAGCCCTACAGCTCTGTAAAGCATCGGATCCCTTCTTCCTTATTTTTTTAAATTTTCAACCCACGCTAATGATCCACGCGGACCACGTCTGGCGCCGGATATACGGTCGCAGGGTGTCCATCGCTTTGTTCCGGTTCCTGAAAATTAGGGCACAATTACAACGGCCATGGTTGAGATAAGGGTGACATAGTGCAAACACGACCATACTTCAACCCCTTGTCAGCGAAGCTTAGCAACATAATGCCTGTAGTATCGCGCGAGGTGAGCAAGAAAAAAAATAAAGGAATTCGTGCTCGTTAACGCGAAAGCATCCCCTACGCATTACAACGTTACGTTTAACTATAAGATCCACCATCCACCCTTATTTGTAAAATCGTAACGCAGTAGCCAACTCAATGAAATCCTGAAGCGAAGTCGAGATGTTTTTCCTGACGATATTTCTGATCTGTACGTGACGCGTACTCTGTTGTGCAAGCTCAGAGCTTTTTTTTCTCTCTTTTTCTTATGCGAGAAGGTCCTAGATCTGCTAGCTCACTTTCTCTTACCAGGGATGATATCGAATAAGAGGAGAAAAGTGGAAACGGCCGAAGGAAATGAAGAAGCTTACTTCGAAGGGTAGATCCGATGTATACTCGAAGCAAGCTTTTGAGCGAATGATGCGTGCTTTTGAGGTTGTTTGTTGCGTAGCGAGGTGCGTGTTGTCCCGATGCCACGCTCTGTTTGCTAAGGGGCTACCAACCAATGGGGAGTGCGTGCCGATGCCAGGGGCTGCGCGATTTAAAGGTTCAATATTTCCCAGAAATATTATACGTGTTCATCCCTCTCGCCGTTTGGCGTTCAGCACCGTCACCACCCCAAGCACGAACGATAATTGTGTCCTCCGGAGAAGCTTTCTTGCGCGACACTCTGTGAATTACTTAAGGGTGGTACCTTACTCCTATGTAAACCGTGGATAAACGATATTAAGAGCCCTTGGAAATCAGGATCAAGATTAACGCAAGCTAGCAGAACAGAAAATTGCCTAAAAATGTATAGCTAAAATTAATTTGGATAAAAATCCATTTTTTTTTTTTATATATAAGAGCTTTTTGAGATATTACTGTTCAAACTCACTATCTACTATTTCGCTAAAACAGCTTCTCAACAGGGAGCTGAGATAAATCGTCTATAGTGGATTTTCAAATCTTTCGATCTAGGGGTGGTTATCCTGAAATCTCAACCCTCAGGGCGAGCTCGGATTCTCCGTCTGGGAAGTGTGCAAACACACCTGCTGCTACCCTCACTACTCTTCACCCTTCGATCCTCCTCGGGATTTAGGAGAGCCTTTAACGCGCTTCAGTTTTCAAGGGGTTGTTTTACCTGTACTATTCTTACTACACCCTATCGTTTCATACTGATGTAGAATATGCACCTTAAACAAAAATTACTATATGATCAAAAATAAACTAATTTTATAACGCATTCAGAGATTATTTACGTGGAGATTACCAGCAGGTTAAGGGTAGTTAATATCGACAAAGAAAAGGACATTAACACGTTCACCAAAGCGACTTTTGCGATGGGATGTCAGTAGCGTGCGACTCCCGTGTGCACTGATAAACTCAAAGCTAGAACCGGATCGTAAACTAGCCACGTTTCGCCAAGGCACTACAGTAAATTAATGGATAATTTCTTTTTAATTAAAATTAATGCGTCATTACTCAGTTCTCCCGGCATGCTTTTTCCTTTTTCCATTTCGCCTCCCTTCCCAGGGCTTCAAACCACTGAGAAATTATTTTTATTTACTTTCCGCTCCGATCCATTCACCAAAAGCCAAGAGCTTCTAAGTACATTTTTCTTATTAAAAAAAATCAGTATGTCTTTCTATTTCAGTCATACATTTCTTTTTCTTAATCTATCGTAACTACCCTTCCTACTTAAAAAAAAAAGTGTTGCTTAATTAACGTCACTGACCATTAACTACAGAGTACTTTCAAGTGCACGCAGTACCACGTGTACAGATGATCATCTCACGTTACAAATCCGTTAGCACATTATTTTCGTAGGCATAATGGGAATTTAAATCCATTGAGGTGTCCCGTACAGGCAACGGCAGCCATTGCCTACCCTTTCTGGCATGCGTGTCACGTATCACTTTCGAGCGTGGCCTGTGTAAACATACCTGTTTACGATAATATTCCCTAATGCTAACGAGACCCGTTATCTCCTATCCGCGTTTACATCTCGTGTTAGGAGGCAACAATAATTTTTCATATTTTCCACCCCTTTTCTATTTCAACAAAGTTAAAAAAAGAAACAGTTCCAAAGAACATCACCTGCTCGGAAAACTTCTTCGTATAAACTTCAGTAACATAAGAGAAGCATACCATATTCTACCATACACCCCCTGTTAACATACTCAAGATATAACATGCCAAGAGGGTACATGTATATACGGAGTAAATACTCTAGAATCATTTGTCGCATCCGAAGGGAAAACACCAAGGGGTTGTTCTTTCCCATATAATATACACATATAGGTATAGCTATTTAGCAGGGTCGAAGTTTCAAGTCGTAATTTTCGTCCCACCCTTCATGTCCGTAAAGATACGATACTCTGTATCTCTGCTATACGTAGAGTAAAATCCAAGGCATATAGATACACGCGTCTGACAGCCTGAACAAGTACTATATGCCGGGTGTCAAATAAATGTATAAATATACATATATACGTGCGAGTGGATAAAGGACGAGAGAGGAAAAAAAAAAGAGTAAGAGAGGGATGAAAAAGAAATGGAGGCGGTACTGGCACGTTGTAGGTCTAAAGATAGCAGGTGCATTAGTCTAGGCCGTATGTATGAGCCCCCAGGAGAAATCATGAGGTCTTACCACCCTGGCCCTACGTTTCGTGGCACTGCCGCTACCCGCGAGGGTAAGTGCCCCTAATAAATCCTAATACTAAATCACCCCCTATTACTCATATCTTCTACTGGTTTTGGTAGAGGGCTGGGTGCGTGGCGTCGCCATTCGCTTTGTACCTACTAACATCCCCAACCACCTTTTACAGCAGCCATTGCCCGTTCTTGTTTTTCGAATGCCTCTCGAGGTTATGTTTTATTAAATATTGATCGTCTTCCAGTGGAGTGCTCGGAGGGTGAGATAGTACAAGAGGTACAAGAAGAAGAAGCTAGGAGGCGGCCATTCTTTCTGTGGAAGAGACAAAAGACACCCCTCACCCACCCCTCCGACCAAACCATCCCCTTTATATCGAGAGTCTCATTCGGTGCCCATAAAACGAACAGAATATCCTAGAAGAAGATATTCTTCGGGGTTACTGACTATGAAATAGTCTGCCGATTAATTGAAACCGCTGCTCGTCGATTCTCCAATCGTTTAAGGGTTGGTTATCTTATTGGGGTTGAAGAAAACAAATATTTCCTACCTATAGCAATGAAATTTCGATACATCTCTTTTTTCACGATTCTTTTAAGGATCGAGGACTATGACGTGTTCGTTGTATTTTTTTCAAACTAACGTCATTTTTATGCTTGTCGTAAGGGCTGATAATTTTAATGGGGTTGAAAAGAATGTGGAGGCGAAAAAAATTAACAATCTTTGATACGTATGTGACTTTAATTTTACACACGCATAATCGTCGTCACACGCAACTTTCGTGCTACTCTCGGCGACTTGCGCTATATCCTAGCATGTACTGCGGGGTAGTTTTACGTCTACGTATACGGATGCCCATTTCAATACTGTGACAAAACTTGTGGCGCTTTTCAACTGGCGCGACATGCTCGACGTGCTGGCGTGTTCTGGCTGCCGTTTTTACAGCGACTGCCAGACTCCGTGTCTGCCTACGCCGGGATAATTATATATAATGCACGCCCTTACCTTATGATATCCGCCATCAAAAAAGAGAAACAGTACCAGGTAGACGATGCTTTGAAAACGCGCCCGTTCCTACCCCTTTCGTTTCCATTACATTATGAAAGGTTTAATCGCAGATTGGAATTTCATGAAGACACGTCAAAGGCTATTATTCCAGTTATTTCGAACGCGTGTCCTTTTTACCGCTGATTACTTTTTATCCCTTCGTACGACAGGTGTTTCGTGTTATCATAAATTGAAATTACATATCAAAATAATTAATGATGATCTAATCCCTTTATCAAATTATCGTTTTATATTAGATTCTTTAATCAAAAAAATCCAATCTCATTACTGACGGGCGTCCCGACGTCTCATTCAAGGAAGCACAACTCGTCGAACCGTATTTTTCGTTCGATTATCGCGATAATAAAGGAACTGAACGGAAACGTAGGTAAAAGGTGCTTTAAGGGTGTAAGGGGTGTCTGGAATCTACGTTCGCACCTTCAAAAACTCGGATTTTGAGTATCACCGGGTACGTAGGGGTAGGTACCTTGCGTATCGGGGTTAGCGTGATAAGGAACAATTGAAGTTGGTTCCTTGAGCCGTGTAGCCGCTGTCTCGAAACCAATTATTTGCTTTTGCCGAAATTAACTTTAAATTGCGAGGTCTAAGGGTGTACCAATCCATCTATCGAATGCTTGAAAAAACAAGCTTAAGGGATGAAGGTAGTATTACCTACCCCTATTACGCTATTATTTACAGCCACATTTGATTGCGGTTTATCGTTTATCGCGTTTAAAATTGCACGCCACTATAGACCACCCCCCTGGTCAAGTATATCAATCCCCAGCAAAAACAACCCTTCTGAAATACAAATAAATTCCTGAATTTTCTGAAACTTGATTGTCAAACATTAACAGAATCGTTACTTGTTTATCGATCTTTTCAAAAATATCTTCATACAGAATTGCGAATTGATTTCACTGATATGTCAAAATCCCTGGTAATTGCACCTATAAAAATGAAGATAATACGTACGATCTTAAAAGGAGTTTTTTTTTGGTCATATTCCTTTGATATCTTCCCTACCGCATTTATCACTTCTTTCTTAGGCCATAAATCAATTTATTCTTCGTAGACCAATTACAGGACTTTTCAATTGACGATATTCCAATCGTCTTCCTACACCACTCCCACAAGGATGATGGCACTCCAGTATCCGACACAACGTCCTTCCCAACGGTTAAAGTCTACTTGAGAGAGAGAGAGAGAGGGGGGGGGGGGGTCAGGATCAAAGGCGATAAACTTTCTAAGGGTCTGGGGGAATCCGAACCAGGGTGGCGTCTGATAGCAAGTGAAATTCATTGAATGTTTTCATCGAACTCTAAACGAGTTTTCCATGGGCATTTCAAGTTTCTCAAAGTGCGAACTGTCGTGGGTGATCCTTAAGCATGAGAAGGGGAAGGAGAGGGTTGGGGGGGGGGACCTCTGCTGCGGCTTTGATCATAGATATAAAAATTGTGTCCAAAGGATGCTGTGGTTCACCTTGGACTTAAACCCTGGCTGACAGATAAAAGTGAAACGTTAAAAAAATATACGAGAGAAAAATCTAGCAATTACGGTGGCTGCTCGCGCAGATATCGGCTAGACCGAACCTACGGGGTTGGTTATTTGCATACGGGGACGCGCGGCAAGCTTTAATGCCCATGCATCATGCATATTCAAATATGGCCCCCATGGTACAACTGTACGCGGAAGCTGAATCCCAACACGTCTCGTCTTCTCTCTTATTGAAAATCAAAATTCACTTCTAATTGCTTCGTGGCGAATACCTGTCCCACGTTAAACGTACGTAAACTAACGCAGCCTCCTAAAGACGTGAAGGAGAGAATTTTGAAAAATAATTACTTGTGTTACATTTCTAAAATATATTGTGCAAGTAGTAAAGGAAGGAAGGATAAAAAGCACTGCTGAGAATAGATAAAAAGAAAGTATGAGGGATAACAACTTTCGAAGAGCAACGCTTAAATACTGATGGACCAGCGACGCGGAATAGTATTAGGGTGCTTTCTAAGGGAAGGCGACCACCTTTGAAAACTGATTTGCTGTAAAATGGAAAGCGAGGCGAGTAATAAAAATTTCCAATTTTCTCTGGTTCGGCAGTCATTCGGGTTTTCTCGGCTCGTATCGAAGCCCCAATAGGGATGAAGGGTCTCTACTTGAATAGAGGGGGCGTCGTCTATCGGTAGGCGAGGGGGTGGGTGGGAGAGGGAGGGGAAGCAAAAGCCGACTCGGGTCTGTGAGCAGACAGTTTAGCCAACTTTCAGATTTACACCCTGCAGTTCGTTCACGGGCCGCCTACTCCGAGGGACCGTGCGCTTCGTTTAGGTCTCCAGGGGTTGTTCGAAGGGGTGGTTCCTTATTATACAACGAGCGCGCTTACGCGCCTACGTTCACATGTAAACTCCTCACTTACTGCTTTTCCTGGTATTAAACACACGGATAATGACATCCACTCACCAAGGACTAATCCACGAAAAAAATCCGCATACCTCCTAAAACCTGGGATTTGTGTGAGCTTGCTGTATAGGGGATGCTTTGTGGAAGCTAACGCCATACACTCTGTCCTTCCCTTATTCTAGTCAGCCATCTTTGTTCCCCATGTCCTGAAATCTTCCCCTCTTACCTTTTCAAGCTATCCCGTGTCTCAGCTCATAATCGGAATCGAAACTTTCAGATTCACCGCTTAAAGCGCCAATTTCGATATTCCTCATGCGCAACCCCTACGAGAGCATTGCATCCCCTGAGCAATATTTTGTCCAGGCGAAGCAGATCTCTACTGGGCGATCTCTGTCTTTCAGTATACGAATTTACGCCAAAGTCTCTCTGAAACGTTGGAGGAATTATTCTCGATCGCGTCTAGACTCCGAACTCCATCGGTACGGTAGGGGTGTCTGCTTGATAAGATAGAAGACGGCAGAAAAGAAAAAGAGTCGAAGAAATAAATACTATGATTTAAATATATATTTAACGTGCGTCTCTGCAGTTCCCTCTCTAATAAAGGTGTCCAATATACTTATCGCCCTAGCCTGAATAAGCGCGCTTCGTCAAAGAAATATAAGCAGCTTATTTATTTGACTCGTTTGATAAATACCGGCAATTAAGAAGGTGGAAGTGGTGCGCTGTGGCGTATTCGAGAGCATCGCCTAAGGGAATTGCAGAGTGAGTAGTGGACCGAGGGGAGTGGTAAGACTGCAAACGGAAGAGAAAATCTCTCTGGGGGTAGTCAAGAGGCGACTGAGAGAGATGGAGAAAAGTGATGATACACAAAATAGAGAGAGAGAGAGAGGGAAGGGGGAATGAAAGTAGGCTGCCAGGAAGCAAGTGGTCTTCGTGTTCTTATCTGCAACTTCCAATACCAGTTGAACCCCAGTTTTCCGTTCGTGGACCCTCGCGTTGCGTCTTAATGCAATAAATGATCTCATTCCAGTGATAACTGTCTTGATATATCGCGGAAGCGCGAGGGTTTGACCTAGGAAAGACTAAGGGGGCTGATTTCTGGCCAGAAGTTCCTGGGCCAGGAAGATGAGCGCAATCATCCGACACCACCCGATAAGGCGTTAACCGTGATATCTCAGCATGTAGAACAAGAAATATCTCTCATCCCTTATTCGACCTCTCGCACCCCCACAGTTCATTTGTTCTTCCTTCGACCCCACTCGAGCGTGATTTTCAAGTATTGCAAAAATCCTCTTTAACGTATATAAAAACAACTGAAACTTCGAAAAAAAAATACATAACCTTTGACAGCCACCACTAAGAAATTAATTACAATCCCTCTTTGATTAATTAAATCCTTAAAATATTTTTTTTGTTTAATGTTTTTTATCAGGAACTATGACATCAAAGATAATACGTAGGCGAAGTCTAGGTTAAAATCAGCAGGGTGCACGGACAACGTGTTCGGCACCCGGGCCGTATATCAGAAGGTGAATGGTATGGTGGCCCGGGACGAGGTTTAACGGCTCCCTCTAGGGCTGCCAGTTACCACGGTCCGATGCCTACCCTCTCGACCTGTCCGTCCTGGAATAAAGATGGCTGGGGTATCCTCATGGGGTCTGCAGAAGGGTACGGCTCGTATACGTTGGTAGTACTAACGTATGTATATGACTGGAGTTGGAGCAGCCTTGTAACGTTCAGCTTGAAAACGTTAGAACGTAGGGACGTCGCCAAGAGAATTCTACCTTAGGCAGATGCGAATTTTATAGTCTCAACCTGATAAATCCTATAGCTCTTATACTCGCCATTGCTACCCTGAACTTACATCCTTTATCTTGTCATTCGACAAGCTCGTGATCCAATCCCCATTCAAACCGATACAAACGACCACTAAAAATGTTTGATAAAATTTGGAAAAATTATCGCAAAAAATGTCACTTTTGATCCCACACAAAGTAACGAGTGCGCGTAAAGGGGGAATGAATTTTTGAATAATTTTTTTTTTTTTAGGGATACACTCTATGAAGAGCCCACGCCATGATCCTTGGCTGATAAGGATTAATCTTGATATATCGGTTAGCGTATTAAAAGCCAAAAGGGCATACATATTCACGGGCCTGTTTACGTTTATCTGATTGGCCGACATGCCGGTAGGGAATCTTAACGCGCGATGTAAACCTGCCAGAAGGTTGATGGATTGTATTGCGGAAAGGAGGTTACGTGGCACTCGAGGTTTGCTCTGGCGGCTCCTCGATGCCAAGGGAGGTTAATTTGAATTTAATAAGGGGTTAAATTACTATTTATTTGGATGAAAGTCGAGAGGGACCTCCTACTCCAGTTCACTTCCCTAAACCAAGCAATGGCGCTCGCGGCACCTTTGCAGTCTGGCTAACGTGCCGTCTAAACGATATTAGCACGGACACGAAATTTCCGCGGTACCAGTTAGTTTATACGCCCAGTACGCTAAACCAGCGCATTCAGGTATAGTATGGTGGTGCCGCTATACGCCAGAATACTATTTCCTCGCTAATGAGGAAATCCGCTCGTTGTATGAGATTGCTCGTTGACCCATTAATACCGGCCGTGCTACGAATTTTACCCGATTTATCACGTCAAGAGCTTCGATCGGTAACCGCCTACGAAATGCTCCCTAAATCGTACGACCGTTGTTCGCCATTACGTATTTCCAAAACACCGCTTTACTAGCGCGCCTCCTGTAGATTTTTTCGACATTTTTTTATTGTGGTTTTAAAAGTTCTGATTAATACTGGCTGTGTATGTCCATTCCGATGTCACTTGACGTCGCAAGTTGGTGACGGTAAAATTAAATATTTCTTATGCTTTCTAAAAAGTATTCGCTTTGATAATTATGGAAAAAGCTTTTCTGCATTTTTTTTTTATGTATTTCAATGCGCCTGTCAATCTCCCGAATCCCATATGAATCTGCTCTGTATGTAAATATCTGCTATCTCTACAGTGGCTCGCTTTGTGCTTTGTAATATCAGAGAAAAATAATGGCGCCTTTGTTATGTGATCCTGGCTTTCGAAACAGGAATCTCACGAGTGCCAAGATATAAGTTTCAATTTGTGTGAAGGTTTGCGCTGTTCTTTGCACGCAGTCCTTTCAAAAATGTTTCGAGGAAAAATTGAAGAGGATAATGAGAATTCATTTTCGTGACGCCATGTATAACGGGTCTCCTGGAAATTTCGTACGATTCAAAGCTAAAATTTCGAGGGAAAGATATAAAGGAAAATAGACATTTAAAGAAAATGGGTAAAATCAGAAAAGAAAACCAAGATGGTTGCATTCGCCTCGTGCCATCGTGTTCACCATTCAAGGTATTTCCTTTCAACGCAATTTGCCAGATAATAGAGATAGCAAGACCTCATCGTGTGAAATCCGTTTCGAAAGTGAAAAAAAAAAAATTCACTAGCCCCTACAATTTCAACTATCTTCAATTTTACCATTTGTAATAGCCACGTTTATCTCTACAGTACTAAAGACACTTATGCGCGTCATTTTTACTCGAAAAATAAATTATCTTCGGCGAGAAAGATTTTTCTAAGCAATTACTGTTAACGACTGTGAAAAAGAAATTAACGTGGAATAGAACGTACACGGGAAGGCAAACTAATTCTCATCGAGTTGAATCCCCTCGCAAATGCGTCGTTTAAGATGAAATATGAAAGAGCGCGACGAATTTTCCGTTGGAGCGAATTATCATGCCTGGAAAAGGCACGCAAGCATCAATTAGTAAAAGCGGGCAGTAGTAGTAGTAGGAGTAAAAATAAAATCGATTCGTTAGTCGTGTCACGTTGGAAGATAGAACGAAAGACTGATTCAAGATACACAGATAAATTTACAAAGGACATAATCCAATTTTCGGGCAATGCAATATAAATTAATAAAACATTTTCAGAAATTGACTGCTAATCCAAACAGTTTCGGAAATACAAAGATATTCTTATTATCTACAAGCCAGACGGGGAATTTATGTTAATATTGTACTCGAGGAAAAAGAAATTGAGTTTTACAAAAAAGAAAAAAAGAAAAAAATGTTTATCTCCAGTGAGATATCCAGCATAAGAACTATGCATGCATCATTTTCAAGAGTGAGCATGTGAATTTATGTGTTTTGATATTCTCGCTTGCTTTCGGGTTATATCTTGAATATATTAAAGAATCCGAACGAGCGGCCGTCGAGTCACGGTGAAGGGTGGCGAGGAGCTTCTAGGCCCGGGCGTTGCGAACGGCTGCTATACCCTAATAAATTTGAGCCTCTGATCCCATAAAAATGCATTGGATTCGCGCTCGAAAGAGATTTTTAAGAAAATAAAGCTGGCCAAAGGCAATGCATACCGAATTCTCGCGATAGTAGTCGGTCCCGTTTCAATCTATAGTATACAGCAAACCACCAACACGTAAAAGTACAGAAGCATCGGTGGTACCGTACCGGAAACGGAAATGCCTGTAATCGATGAATGTCTGTATATCTAGAGACTTTGGGAACCACGAAAACCACCCTGAAAAACCATTATCCATAGCCTCGTAAGTCTTTCACGAAACGGAAAGCAACCGGTGGATTTTTATTTCAATTCCCGATGCAATATATTATTTGTAAAGCCCCTCCAGTTTCCGGTTCTATACAACCTCTCGCGAGAGAACTTTCATAGTGGTTCGCGAAGCTTTTTAGAAAAATAAGAAAAATAAAAAAAGTCCAAAGAGTAGCAAGGATATCACGAACATTTTTATACATCTGTAACGACGCGAATAACCTTTACTGCGATTGCCATTTGCCCTGCGAACTCAAAGTTCACGTCCAATTTATTTTTCGCATTACGCGAACGAATATCAAAGACGAGACACTCGAAACTATTGGATATCACGCACGAATCTTCTAGCGTGAAACTCTGTCAACCCTCAATAAATTTAAGGGTGGTTGTTATAGGGGTTTGTCTTCGTAGCTGTAATATGGGAACATTCCCGCATGCATGTCACAAGCAGCAGAGACCTCTCACTGGGCCGTACAGAACAATCTCGTTGCTCAGCTATTACCTAGGTCGACAGAGGATCATAGAGATGTTAGGTAGCATGTTGTAGTCCCAGAACGTGAAGGCCTAGGCGGCAATATTGCATAGGACGTCACACATGAGCTATCAGACTCCGAACGTTGTTCGACGTCGATAACTCAGCCTGAACTCTGGTGAAGGTCCGGTGTCAATACTGCATAGTATAGATACAGCAAGAGTAAGGGACGTCAGAGATGAACAGGGTGATGCTGGAGCCACGACGATGCCTTATGGATGGGGCTTGACCACCGGAGCCGGAGATTGAATTATCCAGGATAGGGCTTGACCTCCGATCACTAGTCCAGGGAGAAACCCCACCAAGAGAAGACAACCACTAATCACGATCGCGATAGAAGCAGGGAGTCTGGTGGTCTTCATGAAGAATATTGCCACGAAGAAGAAAACAACGTCGTTCCATTGAGAATCCAAGCATTGTCTTAAATCATCTCGATGGCTTTCCCCAGTACGAAAGTTATTGGCTTGCTTCAGGACGAAGTTAGTTGCCTCCGAACTATTCTCAACATGGACCAAATGGTACGTGACCTCAAATATCAGATTCATCATTAGAATGTTGCTCGGATACATATAACCGGAACATCTTCATTCCGAACTATGAATAAATTTGACATGGGTCAATAATTTCTTCAGCCTTAGAATCTGATCTCTGAAATGACGTCCGTGGCAAAGTCTTGTTTGTATTTCCCGCAAACACCCCACAGAGCACGCAGACAGATGCCACATATTGCGCACCAGTTGGCCAGGATCGTCCGTGGCGGCAGTCGACCGTTGGGGTTGCACCGCAGATGTGTTGGAAGCCGCACGTCCTCGTACCGCGACCACGCGATTCTCTATCGCTATACCTGGAGCAGCGTGCTCTGGGGTTGGTTAGCTATTCGTGGTTTTGACAAGGTCGAGAGTACCTGCTGTCCGAGCTGATGGGGAATTTGATTTCGGGACCACGCGGTCAAGAGATCCCTGGGGACACGATGGAGACACGGAGAAAAATCGTTTAATTTGGCGGTGGTGGGTTAAAAGGTACCTTTAGGATATAGTTTATTTTTACAGTACAAACCATGATAATTTTTAAGACCGTCTGGCTACCTTCTGTATGGTCATTATTATTGCGGAAGCAATGAATCCTATCTGTAAAATATCCTACGAGCGCTGCTGAAGCTGTGAGCGAGAAGGAATCCCTTTATCGGTCGCAATAATGGAAACTACGTCGTCGATTCTATTTTCTCTCCCCTGGGTACTACGGGGCCTGTAGGAAGGGTTGGCTGAGAAGGTCGAGAATATAGGGAGGAGGGTGACCATGCGCGCACAGCTCGGTACAATAATGGTTATTTATTAGCGCTAAATCAAATGCTTTAGAGTGGCACAGTAGCAGCAGCAGCAGCCAGTGAGGCCATGGACCAATATATATGATAATGATGATAATAATTCCGGAAGCGACCACTTCACGAACTCAACGAGCGTTCTATTGCCAGCGTCAGAATACGAAAAAGAAAGCAATCGCGAGAACCAGCCCGTAGAGAAAAATCCCCTTTTCTCGCATTAGAAGCTGCCTTCGTATGTATTTACCACAGGAATGTATATATATATATATATATATATATATATATATCGTGGCATGGATACCAGCCGAGCGCGATATTACATTATCATTGTATTTACATGGTAGGAAATTCAAGATTTCAACCACGGAATCAATCCCTACGAAAATAGTCAGCCTTGATCCACAGCTAAGCCGTGAGGTACCAACAGCGGCATTTTACTCGATTTCGCATCCGGTCTAGGGAAATTTCGACTTGATCGAAATTCACCAACCTCAAATTACTCTGGCAGTCCTTGCGCTACCTAGCTACCCCGAAACTTTCTTAGGAGAACCAAACCGACAGCTACCGCCAGGAAGTTTGATCGAAATCTGGAAAAGCAATGCGATTGGCTAGCAGCGACGCGGGGAAGGTGTTGTATGGGTACACAGCAACTCCATAGGAAAATCTAGTCTTGGGGTTAGTGCCTGAAATTAGACGTACCAACGTCAAGGAGACGGCAGCTAATCATCGCTGTTTGTACTGGAACGTAGATTTCTACCCTTGTTTCAGAAAGGATGTTCCGTGAACGTAAGGGTTGAAGTTTCTCCCAGGGACTTATGCCACTCTGACACCCCAGCTTGTGCCATGTAAACATACCAATGTAATAGCGGTCTGGTTACTACCGCTGGTTGGTATTGTGTGTGCATACTGATGTTTCATTAGCCGACTGTTCATGCCTCTCGGACTGTCAATCAAGTCCCTGCGCCCGCGGCTACCCCGATTACTACCAACCCACCCCTTAACCAGGTCTACCAGATCTACCAGGTCTACCAGGTCCTACAGTCTATAACGCCACAGCTCTTGTACCCCCTGAATCGGCTCATAAGGGGATTACAATTATCCAATGTTTGATTACCCTTCTGCGCTTGCAATCTGCTTACCTATATTACCAACATACGTATATACAGCCCCAGACAATGCCACTAGGGAATTTGTTAGCGAACATGTATGGGTACGTCCCTTTTATCTCGTCGTAGCCAGTTAAGGGATTTAATTAAGCCGAAGCACTGCAAATGATTTTATTAAAGGGATGATATCCTTCTAAGAGTTTGTAAGGGTTGCTCCTGTCTCGAAGAATATTCTGTGTGTCCCATGTGATATTCTTAAAGGCGCCAGGGTAAGGCGTACGTCCACACCCTCTTCTTTCACGTAGAAAGTGGTTCCGATGTAGAGTAGGGGTGGTTTTGTGCAGCGTGTGTGATTACGTTGGCAATTACTCCCACCCTTGGTAGAAACAGAGAAAGAGGAAGGGAGAAAGAGAGACGTCCACCCTCGACCCCTGATTCAACGTCGGCCTCGCCCGACGGCGGAAGGGTTGTAACTCGTTATTAGCGAGGAACGTTGGGGGATGATTACAGTCCCGAAGTAGATTCCCTACCGATGATAAACGCGAGTCTGATCCGATCGCGGACCTTTCTCTTCCTCCCTTTCTATCGCGTTTTCTCCCCTTTGCACCGTAGGTATCTCTCGTCCCTCCCAACACCACCCTTAGCGCTCATTCTCTTTCCTGTTATACGGAAATGGCGCCATCTCGATTGCCGATCTCCAAGCAGCAGCCTTGATGAACGAATGCACAAACTTCGTTAACGTTTACGAACATCACGTGTTTTCGTGCTTTTGGTTTTATACTTGGAAACACAAAATAAAATATAAACCCACCACGTAATAATTGCAGTACGATAAGTTAACCCTTAGAATATCCCAAAATTCATTGTAACTCTTTCCTTCAGTCCATTTTTGTTATTAGTCGCTACTGCGTTTTCTCGTTCTGCCGCTACCAGTCGCTGGCAGCACTACTGACAGCAGCAGCAACCACGAGTAGAAGCCATACGCATGGAATGAAAAGATAACGCAATTTATTTTAGGCTTTATTCGTCCTTTCGACGGTCCAACATGGCCGTCCAAGACTTATTGTACTTTTTTCCTACTCTCTCTCTCTCTCTCTCTCTGTTTCCCTTTACTTATACGGCCCGACAGAGGAACATTTTTAATGCATGCCTATGGAACTTTACAGCATGAAATCTGCCGTATTTTAATACTCTCTGAACAAAAAGAATGTAGAAACTAAAATTAATCTAATTTACAGTCTTAAACAATTTTGTACAGAAACTTCCCGTGTCCGGAATATCCTGTAAAAACCAAATTAACGTATCTGGTATTATCACTAATCAGGAAACCGGTACCACGACGTCGCCAATAAGGTTATATAGCGAAGACGCTTTGATGACGTATTGTCCATGTCATCCGGCGTCGATTCACGTCGTCGACGCTTTCTATATCATTTGACGCATATGGAAAGGCGTTCATGGGAAAGGTGTTACCTATTATCCCTAAAGTATCGCAAAGCAGTGAGTCCCTATTATCTTGATTAAAATATCCAATAATCGAATTCCTTCGATGCGGGAGGGTAGGTTGTAGGTACCTACATGATATGGGAGTGAGGGGTTACTCAAATGAGGGTTGGAGCAAGAGCAGTTGATTAATGAGAAGGGAGTGACGTGGCGGTACGCCGCGCGCCTGCCGCGGCTTTGCCCCATTTCATCTCTGCTTTCTCCTTTCCTTTTTTTACTTCTCTCTCTCTCTCTCTCTCTCTCAACACGCACGCATATGTATTCTCTCTCTTCTCTGTCTCTCCTTTTAACCTTCTTCCTCTTTAGTCTTTGCCCTTTGGCCCTCTCACAAGTCCATTACTATTAAATCTATCCTTCTTTGTTTATCTCATTCTACACTGTTTCTCTGTGTCTATGGTTTCTACGGTTTCATCATATTTCATGCCTTCTCATCCGTTCTCTCTTCCTTCCTTCCATCCTGGAACGATCTCACTCTCTCGCTCTTCCCTCTTTCGAAAGCAGCCACCCGCGTTCGTTAGTTTGTTACGTACGCAAACCGGCTGGAAACTTGCGCGTTATCCAAGCATCGCCAAACACGGCTCATGCTCTCTAACCTCTTTCACATCCATATTCCAGGAGAATGTTGTGGTCCCAATGCGTTCCGGAATATTCAAAAAAAAGATTAAAAAATTCACAACACACTGCTCGCCGTCGGCCATAGAATTTTTCCGAGCGAATAAAATGTAGTGAAAAATATATTGCGCAGATTTTTCAAAGATTCCAACGCTACTACCAACATATTTAATTTTCAAACGTCGTACGAAGACGTTTCGCGAAGCGTCAAATTATTCTCTACAAACAACAAGAAGAATTCCAAATAAAAGCTTCGGACTGTTGAAAGGAGTCGGTAAATTCGATATTATCGGTCGTGAGGGTTCCTGAAATATCCCAACCGAAACCTCTCTTGAGGGAAGTCCGTTCAGGAGAAAGGAATTTCGTACACGGTAGTGAGACCAGATAAAAGGTATTAGGAACTCGCAGCTTGAGTTTCCCACGACTATCGGCCGTCCCGAGCGTAAAGTGATAGTGAATCGTTACCCAGGTTACCGCAGTTTTAGCTCCAACGCTCTTGATGTTCCCTTAGGCCCTTCGTACCGTTTCTAGGGGATGCGAGATGCCACTGTGGTTCACGTTCGGACCTTCCGTACAAAGTCCGTACAATTCAATGCCCGAAAGTTTAACAGCATTTACGACAGCAGTATAACCAACACCTACCTAACTAAGCCAACAAAAAAAGTAATAAAGTTTTTTTGACGTTGCGTGAATCTTGATCCTAATTTTTTTGTCGCAAAGGCGATTCTATTTAGTGTCTATCAGTATAAATTTCGTGGTACGTAACCTGGCATGCTAAGGCGTGCCAATACGTATGCACGTTTGTCCGACATTTTCCACAGGGTTGTGCAGTGACGCAATGGGGCTTAAAAGATTAAAATAATAATAACGTAGGAAATTGGACACGGCCCGAGGTGGAACCCTTGTAATCTTTAACGGCCATATGCCGGCGTGGCTGGAACGAAGCCAGGCGAATGTTAAAAATGGTCCTACAGGCTAATCTGGCGTCGTGCGCCGAAAGGGGGATTTATTCAATTGCGAACGACCAATGATGCCGATTCGAATCAATTCCATGCGCACGTGTCGTCAAATATTTTTTACGATAAGATAACGCCACTTGGGTATTAAAAGTGAAACGAAGGGTACGAGTTCCGATACGATGCCAAACATTTTTTATAGCCTGTCGCGCAAATATAATGTTCGTAGATTCCATTGGTTTTTTTTTTTCTTCTGTTTTTACCGCTAAGTTAACTCTGCTGGATTCTTTATAATTTATTGAAACACTCGGTTATTAATATTACACCAAACAAATATATCCATCTTGAGATATATGGAAATACCATTAAACACTCCAATCGTAAATTTTCTATATATATATTTGTAACCGTGAGCTGGACCTCACGGGAAAATTGTTTCGCGAGGAAATGAGCTGTTTCGAGAAGCCATTCGATAAGAGGAATAAAGTTTATATAACAAAAAAAAAAATCCAAACCCCATAGCCGAATCCAATTTAATGTGCAATTGTTCGCCAGTCGTAATCCTCTTGCAATGTTTTTTGTTCTATTCTCTCACTTTATCTTCTTGATTTACATTCGATATTCCCAGGCTCTCCTTTCGATTTCGCATACCAACCAAACGACCCGAACCAAACGCGAATGTAAAAAGACTTCTTCAAAAAGTATCATCTACTTCGCGTAGCGTGAATGAATTTCACGTAAATCAATGGAAGCATTGAAATGTAATTTCAAGGTACTTTTCGATCCTTTCAGTTACTTTTTTATTTCCCTTGGCAAAGAACCTTTCTTCGTTGTCTAACGTAAGATCAACATTTATAACGTTAAGATTCAAAATAACGCAGAGACATCAAATCAGATTGCATTAAACGCTTTGTCGTTAAACGTAAACGGCTTTCACGATTATTACTTTTATGCCATACCGATTTGTATTGTGAATTATTATATAGGTCAAAGGTCACGTGCTTCTTAGCCACATACTTTATGAATCGTTTTACACCTGGTGACCTATGACACGGTAGTAAATGATCTCAGATATTAAAATGCATGAGTTGCTGATTTTATCATATCCTCGTCATGTCTTTAAGTATGTGGTTTATTTTTTTTTATGTTGAATAATAATGGGATCGGCAATACTCGTTGTCGAAATATAGCGTAGTAGTAATTTTGTACTGACTATCATATTATATATATATGCTCTTAGGTAAAAAAAAAAAAAATATCATTCAGCACTCTGACTCATGACATCAATAACTGTCACTGTTTTCACCCTTGCTATTCCTCGAGAATTTCGACCACGTATACAGTGTAACTGGATACGAAATGGATATGGATTCAATCAATCAGACTTTCATCATCATCCCCTAATAATCGGTCAGTACAGTAATTCGATTCTGTAAAAAAAATAAAATGTCAATTTACAACGAAAAAAATTCGTTTCCTTGATAGTTAACGGTAAAGGAAAAAAATTTACCCTGAATCTTTTCCTGTCAGAGAGTGACGCAACAGAACACGAAGTGTGAGAAGAACATGACGAAATGGGGCATCGCAATCCGTAGGAATGAAGGTCAATGCGCAGAGGAGGAGCAACGAAATAAATATTCAGTGAGGTCGTTAGAAAAATTCGTGTCAACGGCATTTTGAAAAAAAGAAGCAACGTATCCGCGCCGTTACTGACTACGTCAGTGGTGTTGGTGGTTTGTAGTTGATTAAAGTAACGTGTGTTTTGTCGGGTAATTAAAACGAGGAGTAATTGGAGCACATACTCTCAGAAACTTCTCGACGACAGAAAATAATCACAGGTTTTAAATTTATACACTTCTCTCGAATTGTAGCACACGTATTCAATTATGTAAAATTACGGAGAACACGAATTACTCGGTGAAAAGGAGAAGAAAAAAAAAGAAGATCCAGAGAGCAATTATTGTAGAATAGTAGAAAAGAAAATTTTAAGATTTGTTATTCGCATTAATGTAAAATAAAAAGTTGAAAAAGAATTTTATTTAATAAAATTAAGTAAACAGTCGTTAGGGTGTAGCTCAGTCTCTTAATGGGCGGCTACCCGAATTTAAATGGATGACTTCCGGTCGAAGGGTAGTTACAATGTTATCTTATCATGCTCAGCATTGTCCTGGTATATTTCATACGCAATGCGTTTAGTTTGCCTAGGGGGGATGATGTAAACTAGTCAAGGCGTTTTCTACCCCTGTAAAAAATTTGGTGACCCATACTATACTGGTACCTGCGGTCACATACCGTACAGACCCTTTACAGTTAAGGTTATATCTGCGCCGGGTATCTAGTGGCGTCCTGAAAGTTTTGGCGGTCGCAGACCGAAGGTCCCACGACCGGAAATGAAGTGAAATTCGTTGAGTCGATAAAAGCGTCCCAGTCTCGCTGATAACACCCGGCTAGACTAGACTAGACTAGACTTCAGGAGGGTTTTAGGGATGATGAAAGAGAGGGTGGAAAGTGCTTGAACAACTGTCCATGATAGCGTGTTAGCTCGTACGATGACTCAACGTATATAACGGTAACCTGAAAAACACGAAGGCAAAAGAAAAACACTAGAAAGTGACTTAAGGGTGGTAAATGATGTAATAGAAATATTATAATCTTCATATATAAAATAAAATTTGTCTTTGTCTCGGAATGGTCGATGACATTATACATTTACACAAGCTACAAAAGAATACGTTAGGTTCACCCGTCACTTTCGTTTGATGTCAGCAGACTGGGGTGGCCTCGTTGTCGAGGATCTTAAGGATCTCAATAATTTGGAAATGCTACTACCCCGAGAGGGGGATGAAAGAAGAAAGAACTGATATCCTGGAAAAAGTCAATATCCTCCTTGAACTTTTATGCCGTACCGTTGGCTCCTCTGAATTCACCTTAGAAGGGAAACCACTTGGTGGATGACGGGGCGATGAGAGGCGGGCGGGGAGGGTATTATTTCTCAGCAAGAGGGTAAAGGTCGTCGTTTTGAATAAGTTGGGCATTAAAGTGATTTCGTCGAAGAGACATAGAAGACGCAACGAGAAGAAGAAAGGATTGGCAAGAGAGAAAGTTAAGAAGTAAAAGGAAGCGGAAGGGAAAGCAAAGACGAAGTAAAAGGGACGAAGTGAAGGGTGGATTCGAAAATGTGAACCCCTTTCATTCGCCGTCATCCCCTCCTGATACCATATAAAATATAGCATTGTTCGCGCTCTGTTAGTCTGGAGTGGAACGAGTATATTTAGAAGGGGTAGCTTTCTTTCATATGTTAAGCAGATCAGTGTCGAGCTTAAGGGTGAAAAGGGGGGTTTTTCTCGTGTAGGTGCTGTAAGGTACCCTCTTGGCCCTGCGGGCCTTACAGTCGCCCTTGCGAATAGACCAGAGCAGATTTAACGTCCCGCGAGAAGGATATGATAGGGTGGAAAGGAAATGCCTGAAAGGGGGACGAAATGCGTATGAAAGTGAAGGAGAAAGAGAGACACTCGTTTCCTCCTGCAAAATACACCGTCGTCCCGTATTACCAACCTCTCTAACTCAATTTTTATACCCGCTTCTCGTGCATTTAACTTCTTTCCACTTTTTTCACATTTATATTTACATTTCACGGCTCGACTATACTTTTGTGTGTAAATACGACAGCCCGCATTCAATCATAATACGTAACTATAAATTTCTCTTTAATCTCATTTCTCTTTTTTATTTATTTACAGAGCATGTACGAGAATTCAGCTGCGGGATGCTGTACTACAGGACATTGTATCTGGACAGTAAAAGGGACGTTCTATACGTCGGAGCGATGTGAGTAAAAATTTGAAAAATAATAATTTGAATTTTCCAAAATTTATATAGCCCCGCACTGCTTCATGACGAGTATCATCCTCCGACGCGTTTATTCTCTTTCTAAGGTCTTCTTTTAAAGAATAGTTTTTCTTTCGAGGGGGTAAGCACTCGGCAGTACTTACGAGCACCCTCAACTCAAGTACTAAAATATATAAGGACGGACAGTAGTAAAGAGTCGAAACACAGAATAAGGACGGCCAATGTTTGTTAAACGTTCGAATTTACAGCGGAGTAATAAAAGTTTTATTGTCTCAACCCTCCCGAGGCTTTAAGACGACTACCAGAAACTGGCCAGACAACCTCAAATTTTAAGTGGATCCACTTAGCGTGCACAGTGATACCAACCCTTGCTAATTAAAATATCAAACCTATACCACACAGATTGTAAAAGATAGAGTATCTCGAGAAAAGTTTCTCGAAAGAACTGTCGAAAACAAAAAGAATGTCTCCCTTATTAAAATGTAGTAGGAACTTTCATAATAAATCGTCGATCACACCCTTAATAGTGAAATCAGTGAAATGAGAGGAGTTTTGAGGGGTTGGAGGGTAATTGTAAAAAAAAAAAG
>JARPRG010000324.1:155390-169031 GCA_031001745.1 Hartigia nigra | reverse complement strand
GCAGCATCCCAGCAGCATCTCCTTATATACCAGTGGTAGTCTATAGTCCCGATATATACAGTACACCTCCTGTAACCCCACTGGAGGATCCGATCGAGTAAGACCATAGCGTAGTAACACTACGGCGTGATAGTCTCTCATGGCGATTTCGCCTAACGCCCAATGTCCCGCGTTACTATTTGATGAGATAAAAAGGGCCGCGGTGGCCCCACCTTGTGAATCTTTTAGCGCATCATCCCCCGCTGCAACCAGGGGATCCCGTCTACCCTGGAATTTTCAGAGGTTAGAGGAGTGTCGGAACCCAAGGGAGGTGGCGTAGTTTTACCCCCCGTTAATATTTTATCATGGTAAATTGTACCGAACCCGCGTGTCGAGGGTGTGGTGGAGATCGCCAGTATTCGACGTCAATGTGCCACCGCCTGACGAACATTTCTCAATCCGTTTTGCAAATGTCGACGTTACCTGTACGAATTTTTAAAGCTTTAATTACGTCTTGCTAAGAAATTTCAATTTTTTTCTTTATAACGTTACTCAGGTAATGGGTTATTTTATTGTTTTGTTTTTAATGATACTACGTTCGATCCTTTGATTCAATACTGAAATATTATATATGCTTTTCCTTTATCTCCGAAATATTGCACCTGTGCTACTTTGTATATATTATGGATCTGTTTATAGACCGTAATTTCAATAGATGTTACAGACTCCTGTCGGATATGAATATTGAAACATTAATAAGGCACTATAGTGATCCGGTAATTAAAAGTCACTTCCGTTATCCGCGCACGTACGTAATATCCTGTATAGTCACGTTACACTAATCGTTAAATCGTTACTATCTTACTACATCCTGAGTGGGATGTGCAATATCGACAAGATACCAGAAACTAAAGCTACAGTTTCAGTAATATACTCGTAAGGACCATAACTAGTACAATTAGATAGCTATGGGGTATAGGCCGGTCTAATGATCATACGAAACCATAACCCGAAGAGAGAGAGCTTAAAGCGCTTACTGGCACTTACGTTTGCCAAGGTAAAGCGGAACTGGCTTACACGAGATAGTCTCTTACGTAATATTCGAGCTTTCCAAGTTGCAAGATTATATGATCTTGGTTGTAGCAACCGATCCACCCGAGGAAAGCTCCATTACGGTATACATATATATTTACTGTAATTCTAATATCTACAGAATATATATGCATAATGACGTTGATAAAGCTCAATGTATTATTTTATCGAGCTTGCAGGCCTCGCTATGAACTTTATGGCGCTGCCCATGTGCGCCTTGCTTGGCATACAAATACCGAGGAGCTTTCCATTACGGTCGCATCCGGTTCACAGGGGTCTCCTACAAACTATTAAACAGAAATATCTACACGCGTTGACTTTGGAAACCCTCTTGGAATTGTATCTACGTAAATTCCTTATTCGTCCATTAGTCGTTTTGTGTTAATTAATCCTCCATTTGTGTTAATTAATAAAATAGATTGTCGAAACTATGACGCACGCACGATGACGCAGGGATTGACGAATGTGGTACTATTTTATTTTGATCTTCTTTCACCTGGATCTTTGTATTCTATTTTGAGGTTGAGTCTTTTCACTGAATATTGCAAGATGCAGTTCAAAGTCCCAGATTCCACAGTGAGATGCGAAGAAGAAAAAGAGGCGCTGATTGTGCACCTGGACCTCCACGTGTAATCACTGCTTCGAGCTCTCTCATGTCCTACTTCTGGAAATCCTCCTTACGATGCTCACCGTGTCTGGATCGCTGGATCTTTTGGATCTCTTGGATCCCGTCGCACTCACTTCATTCGGAAGGCTGAAGGCCCAGGCTTTCGGCATCGTGGACTGATTAAGCTCTACTCTTCTCTGTTCATCCTCTCTGTATCCCCCTGCTGCATATCCACTGGAATGCCAACCTCTTGTTGGTTTTTGCGAGGCGAGAAACTGGAAAATTGTCGAGGACGTTGAGGATCTCGAAATTTGCTTGCTTTACACGGTGACTCGTATCTCGCGGATTATTGTGGCGAAAAGGCTTTTGGGTTTACGACGAAGATACAAGGCGACTTTCTTTACGGTGATTACAGATAGTAACGTGAAATAACGGTCTGTTTTATCAGACCTATTAAAAATGATAAAATCGAGCGCCATCCTTGCCACTGGGAACATTGCGAGGTAAATAGAGCTGTGCGGAATACGAAGTAGGTGCTGGTAAAACGTGTTGGGAAGGTAGGAAAAGTGGGTCCAAGGAGTTGTGTCTTGAGTATATCGCTAAGGGTTGAGGGTTGGGAGTATGAAAGGTGAGTGAGGTCAGATTGTACAAGGGGTGAGTTCCTGTGCTACTCTTCTAGTATGCACTCGACCTCTATGATAAGGACTGCGGTACCAGTATGCTGTATCATGTCGAATTTAATTATTTTCAAGATAAAATAAAATTTCAAGATAAAATAATGCTACACAGCGCTGACGTTACGGCGCGAATTTTTTTTTTTTATGTTGCGAAGAAAATTGTCTGCAGTACCTCACCAGGTATTTTGTATTTTATCTTTTGATCGTGGACTTGAAAAACTCGATTTTATCAGCGAGAGAGCAAAATATTCTACGTGGATGAAAATATTTGCAGTCGGTTATTGACGTACGAGATGACGTTTTATTATTTTCCTCTGACAAATCTGAACGGTGACCTTATTACATCACGTTTGAGGCTCGAAAGAGATGGTTGTCGCTTCACACCTTTCGACCCGCGAACCGAGTGCTCTTCTTTCTTATAAAATATGGAGCATGCACTTTCCAACAGTCTCACAGCTCACTGAGCTCTGCTTGGGCTCGACGCTGAGCTGGAACGAACCTCGAAAGAGTCGGAACGTCACGAAGTGGAGGACGCGAAAGAAACGCAGGAACGAAAAAAGAAGAATGACAAAACAAACGAAAAATCTTGCTTCATCTTTTCGACGAAAAAAAAAAAAAAACAGCATCGTAATTATGGACCAGCCACGAAATGGAATCCTCCGTAGCTCTTAGCCAATTATTTAACTCGACTGAAAGGCGAGAACCTGAACTCTGCTTTAACTGGCCTAAACGCAAAAGACTCTCTTAGGGTCTCTCTTCTCGCTTCTCCACCGGTGAAACTTCATTACATTAAGGGAGAGCCTGATTTTACCTAACGTCTATTTACTTTTCTGTTTCAGAGGGACGCCTTGAATCTTGAACCAAGCGACGTGGCCCATTGTGTGTCCAAAGGAAAGTCTGAGGTAAATTCGATGAACCTTTAACTCATTCGCTCGTGTTACTTGTTCGAGAATGTCATTTCACTCGAAACTTCATTGTCACTTCATTTGTATAAGAATAACATGAAAGTCTAAAAATCATTAAAACTTCGCAAGTATTTTCCGTATTTAAGGACAATTTTCATCAGTTCGTAAAATTACTTCCGGCTGCTGACATTAAGGCTTCTAATACAAAAGGCGACCAACGATCCCATTTTTAGATTCGACAAAATGATTATATCGTTAATTCGTAGTGCATATATTTCTTCTTTTTTTTTTTTTTAAAGTCGATACAACATTCGTATGCGGCAACGTGCACTTCCGAGGTGTAACATCGTTCACTCCGCCGCGAATATTCGCTACGTGACGTTCATGTCAATCCTTTTCGAAATGCGCTTCACGACGCGTCAGAGCCATGAATATGTAGAAGTTCTATACGACTGCTCTCGTTAAAAAAAAAAAGTGCCGATCAATAAACTGGGAACGGGATAGAGAAATAAAAAAAAAAGAAAAAGTAATTTGAAACTTTCACGAACGAAGAAAAAAAGTCCAATGAGTGAAATTCTTGAACTTTAAGATTCTCCTACCTTTCCTATTACAGCACTTCGATTGCCGGAATCACATTCGAGTAATACAGCCGATTGGGGACGGCAATAGACTCTACATGTGCGGCACCAATGCCCACTCGCCGAAGGATTGGGTCGTCTACGTAAGTCAGAATTTCTTTTTAAAACACGACCAGCAACTTACCTACCTTATAAGTACTCGTGTAACGATCCTAGTAAAGATTTACTTCTCGATCTTGGTAGCTTACGAACGAGCCCCACGAGCACCCTAGGATCCTCCTAACGGCCGTTTTTACTCAGAGACATTACCACCAAAGATTTACTTCAAATTCAATATTGCTATCAAAAAAGATAAAGGAAGGAAATTTTTAATAAAAATTGTTTTTTTTTTTTGCTTTAATTTTTGAGAAATTTCGAAGCCACAGCTTACATATTTTATCGAGTCTAAGTTCTCGTTACGAGTTCAGCTCAATTTCAAACATAGGACTTTAAGCACTCGGAGCTTAACCTAATTACGCAAAAATTGTATTCCCGCATTTCTAGAGCAACCTGACTCATCTCTCGAGACACGAATTCGTACCCGGTGTTGGCACTGGGATAGCCAAGTGTCCTTACGATCCTGCGGATAATTCGACGGCAGTCTGGGTCGAGAAGGGCAATCCTGGTGATCTTCCTGCTCTCTACTCTGGTACTAATGCCGAATTCACTAAGGCCGACACCGTCATCTTTCGCACGGATTTGTATAACTTAACATCGGGACGTAAGGTTTTCCACTTCAAGAGGACATTGAAGTACGATTCGAAGTGGCTGGACAGTGAGTACCTCGTCTAAAGTACACGAAAGGCTCTTATTATTTTTTCTTTTAAATCGATATAAGGTAGAACCCTGAATACATTTTAGAATAAATAAAAAAAAAAAGATTTTACAAGGGTAGTAACAAGTACGTCAAAAGGGGGATGATTCGTGACGTGGATGGTGCTCGATGACGAAGGGTATAAATGTATCTTCGTAGTGGCAAGGTGAAATTACAGGACCTGCTAATACAGTAGGCCTAAACGAACGCGTGAGCGGGTGCTTCAGTGTCACCAGGGCCGTCTATTTAAGAGGGTCGCCTGCCTGTAGGCACTTCCTTTAGTTACAGGGGCGCGAAAATGGAAGGGTAGTAGCTGGATAGGAACTGCGCTATCAAAAGTCGAAGAGGGTGCGCGACTCCTCGTCTCGATCTAATAAAATAACAGCACCCCTCATCTTTACTCGAGAACTCGCTCCACGACTTCACGAGTCCCCTACCGCATTTCGAAGACGTTAAACTTATCCAGTTGCAAGCATCGTAGTACTTTAAACGAGAGAGTTGGAATTAGTAGAGATCATCCACCAAAAGATAACCCTTTCCCATCGTTACTTACTCCTATATAATTGGCCCATGGATATCTTTGAAATACATCGAGCAAAGAATTGACCCGCCAAAAAGCAGAGTTTAAATTTCGAATACTTCAGCTTCTCTCTCGCCCTGCTGCCATAACAACCACGCTTCAGAGAAACTAAATTGCCTAAGCCATTTCTTTCCCTTTTTCTTTTCGTCCTCTATTTGCGTGTAGACAACCCAGAGAGCGGAAACTACCCTTCGCTCGGGATGCATGATTAGCTATTTGTTTCGCCGTTTAATTTAAAGCCAGTACCAGTCCAGGCCCACTTCTCTCTCTCTCTCTCTCTCTCTCTCTGTATCCCGACCCCTTGAAACGTTAACATCAAGAGCCATTCTATATTGAGTTTGTCTATCAGTAAAAGCGTTGATTAAATGCGCGAGAGCAACGGGCGGGAGCGCAGAGAGACGGATGAGTTCACGTGCCCGTCGTCAAGTCTAAAGTACATACAATGAAGACTGATGCGATCCAACCCGGGAGAGTTAACAAGCCTTGAATAACTAGCTGACGAGGCGCGAGCATCCACTTTCATGGCTCCGTGCACGTGCGAAATGACGTTTCGCGAATGCGTCGCCTGGTCCTCGTGCCCATTTTTTGTCATTTCTGCTGCTGCTACTTCGTTTCTTTCTCACCAAGAATACTACAATTTACTAGAGAATTTTTGTCGCAGCTGTGGCTATGCTTTTACTTGAAAATTTTCGAGCACTTTAGGGCAGAAGCGAAAGTGGGGCACCGGGTCAAAAAGATTAAATGAAAGAAGAAAAGTGATTATAGGATTGATTTGTCTTGATGCATGGAAAAATTCAAGTCAATAATCGATCCTGCTTCGATTGGTCGCGATTTGTCGTGCCGCTGCATTCGACGTTTCTCCTCAAAGAATCAAAGACGTTGAGATTCTATGCGTAAGGGCCTCATAGGTATTCCAAGTGTGATTCACTTGGATAAATTAATTATCCTTTTGAAACTGAAAGTAAAAACCCTACTTCGAGATCCATTGAGCTATAATCAAAGCGCTCGAATGAATCCTATCGAGGGGAAGCGAGACAGAAGCTTCTCACGAATCTGAGATATCTCGAAGCTCAATACATCAAACTTCCCTTCTTGGCTACGTCAGACAATCGATTTAATCGTTGAACTGTAAGGCAAGATTGTGAACGTTGCGAACGTCGAGGCGTCGCTCGTATCTTTCGGTGTCTTCGACGCTGTAGATTTATGAAACTCAGAGTAGCACGACAGGATGAACGTTCCATGAAATTCTACGTGTCTAAGACACGATGGTTCTTTCTTTTTTTTAACTTTGACTCCATTCAGTTTCGAAACCCTCTTAAGATTCGGTCGCATTCGGGCATTATTAATGTTCTCGATCGTAACGGATGAACCGTTAAGAGCATTTTACGACTTGGGATCGTAAAGCGACAAGTGGATGCTCATTAAAAGGCCCTTAAAACCGAAAGGCACTTCGGGCTTTTCGCGCGCGCTAAATGAAAACGACGAAAGTCGTTCGCGCCTTTGGCCACTCGGAAAACTTTGTTTATCCCAATGTTACGTTTTTACGATCTCATGCTATTGCTTCTACTGATCTTTGAATTTTTAAGAGATCGCAAAAATACCTTTTCGCTGTAGTTTACGGCGAAGCTTGATATTCGTTAATGCCGACGATATTCGCCATTTCTTTATTACGTTAATGTAATATTCTGATTCGTTGCTCAATCCCCCAAAAACCCCGTTCCGACGAAAATCTTAAGTCACGGATACAATGAGAAATGGCGGATATACAAGTTGGATAAATTGTTTACGAGTCGGACGAAGAAGTATAACGTATATAATGTCCAATCTCGGTAATAACAGTTTCGTGAGGTTATGATGTAATGCCGCTAGAGTAAAAGGTTAATAATTCATTAAGCAAAAGGTGCTCGGGAAAAGGATACAGTGACACAAAACAAAATGGCAGAGACTCGTGTAAACTCGCAAGTCCAAAGTCGCGCTTTAGTTTCATAACTGCTGCTGGAAAGTTTAACTTCCGTTTACTGGCTTAATAATACTGGCACAGTACTCGCTATTTCTTGCAGACTAGTAGTTACAGTAAGTAAGTACACAGACGTATTGTATTAATGCAGAGAACGGTGGCTGCTGTGCATTCTGTATTGCATCTCGATTTCTTTTTTTTTTTCCCTTCCTATACAATTCTATAGGAGGTGAACTGTTACTGGTAATTTTTTTCTTTAAACCGCAACCGTAAACGACAAATGGGAAATAAGAGCACGGAAAATTAGAAGATCCGTGTTAAAGAGTGAATTATTACCTGGAGGGACGCCCCGAATGAATTTTAGCATATGAAATATAAATGAAATATGAAATATTCTTCTTTTCTTTTGTCTTACGTAAACAGCCGGAATCTTCATTTTTCTTTTGATTCGTTTCAGAGCCAAACTTCGTCGGATCGTTTGACATAGGAAGTCACGTGTTCTTCTTTTTCCGCGAGACTGCCGTAGAGTATATAAACTGCGGCAAGAGCGTCTACTCGCGGGTGGCACGCGTTTGCAAGCGAGACACAGGCGGTAAAAATATTTTGTCGCAAAACTGGGCAACGTACCTAAAGGCTAGACTGAACTGTTCCATACCAGGAGAATTTCCATTTTACTTCAACGAGATACGTGAGTAATTCGCGAGACGTTCTCGACGACTTGAAAAATAGTCGTGACTCTTCGTCCACGCGAAATTTCACGAAAGAAAATACCGATTGGACTTTGCAGAAAGTATCTACAAGGTGCCCGGCGACAACACGCACTTTTATGGGACCTTCACAACTTCCACGAATGGTCTCATGGGGTCTGCCATATGTTCCTTCCACATTAACGCCATTCAGGAAGCCTTCAGAGGGAAGTTCAAGGAACAAGCATCGAGCAACAGCGCCTGGCTTCCGGTTCTCTCGAACAAAGTTCCGGACCCGCGACCTGGACAGTGCGTCAATGATACCGAAACACTTCCGGACACTGTCCTCAACTTCATAAGGTCCCATCCGCTTATGGACTCGGCCATTTCCCACGAGAACGAAAAGCCCGTTTTTTACAAGCGGGACGTGATGCTCACGCGACTGGTCGTTGACAAACTTCGGATTGACTTCGTGGGCATGGATTCGGATTACACCGTCTACTACGCGGGTTCCAGTGAGTCCGATTGACCGATGATCTCACGATAGATCACAGCACAAGCATCTTTCCACGATATACTTTCTTCTTGTTTTTTTTTCGAATTTAGGCGACGGAAGAGTTCACAAAGTTGTACAGTGGCTGGACAGCAACGGCGAGTCTCAATCCATCCTACTGGACGTCTTCGACGTGACTCCTGGTGAACCAATACAGGCTATGGAGATCTCCAGGGAACACAAAGCTCTATACGTGGCATCGGATCATCGTATAAAACAGATTGACCTAGTAATGTGCTCTCGTAGATATGACAATTGTCTTAGATGCGTTCACGATCCGTACTGCGGCTGGGACAAGGACACCAACACTTGCAAACCGTATATGCCAGGGTGAGAGCTATTCTTTTCTACACGTCATTCATACGTAACAACTGTCACTCGTTTAATCCGAACAAGGAGAAACGTTGGATGTTGGAAGTAAACATTCAAATAAAGTGCACAGGATCCTGGCACCATTTTTAAAATTAATTCGCTTGGATTCGCTCTCTATTTTCAGACTTCTACAGGATGTCTCAAATAGCACAGCCGACGTCTGCGACAGTAGCGTCGGCAAGCGAAAGCTGGTCGTGACCTGGGGTCAGTCTGTGCATCTGGGCTGCTTCGTCAAAATGCCGGAAGTCCTTGCCAACCAGGAGGTCAGATGGTATCACTACAGTAAAGAGAAGGGTCGCTATCAAATCGTGTACAAGTACGGCGCCGGCGGTGACAAGTTCATCGAGACGTCGGAAAAGGGTCTTGTGATCGTCGGCGTGAATGAACAGGATGCTGGAAGATACGACTGTTGGCTTGGCGGCGCCTTACTCTGTTCCTACAACATCACAGTGGATGCGCACAGGTGTTCCGCGCCAGCAAAATCCAACGACTACCAGAAGATCTATTCGGACTGGTGTCACGAGTTCGAAAAGTACAAATCAGCAATGAAGAGTTGGGAGCGCAAGCAAGCGGTGAGTCGAATTGTAAAATGAAAAATTGTCGAAACAAACAAAATATATTTCTTTCGTTTCTCGTTCTCTCTCGAAAATTATTATTATTTATTTGTTTTTTAATGTCGCGCCACTCTTTGCTGTTTCAGCAATGCGCGTCGCGACAGAACGACAGCAATCAGAACCTTCATACCAACGAAGTATACGGCACGCCTTTGGTGTGATGGAGTCGTGAGCTAGACCTGTCATCCAGCCGAGATTATCATACTGCTATTAACATTAGCGTTCTGCCGAAAAACCGTGGTCCAAGTACGAACTGCCGCGTCAAGCTGCTGACCATTCTGCTGGCAGGTAACTACGTTTGGCATCGATACCACGACTGGACTTTTTGCTAAGTAAGACATTAGGTAGTTGTAAGAATTATGGAAAGGGAAAACGTGGATTTGTACAGAACGAGAAGCCGAAACCTTGATAAACTCGAGGAAAACGTAATAAAAGAAAGAAAAAAAAGGGAAGAACGTGGCCAGGAAAAAAATGCAAAAACTCGAATGACGAATAATAAGAAAATTTACGGTAATGAACTGTAGTGTAATTGGTTTAAAAAATTTAAAAAAAAAACGGTACTCCGAATGGCGTTCTTTAGAGGTACGCAATAATGGTCTGAGAGAGAGAGAGAGAGAGAGAGAGAGACAAAAGGAATGGAAAAAAAAATAAAGAAAGGACAAGGGTCGCGCCATTCCAGGAGACGCCGGGTAGAGTACCGTTTGATGCCAAAGCTGGAGAAATTAAAAAAAAAAATGTCCCCGACGATGGCGAACCAGTTAATCTTATATAAAGTCATCAGTTCGAATTCGAGCATCGGTGTGATCTGGAAATCAAAAAAAAAATTCCTAATCAAAGGGTTAATCCTGGAAGAACCTTTTTCTTTTGCACACGTTTACCCCACACTAATAACGTCAATCCTATATACGAGATCTGTCAGAAGTATCTCGTGTCTAGGTAAGCAAAGAAAAGCAGTATTTCTAAGTGAATACGATTTGAAGTAAAATTAAAGAAATACAGGAATTCGGGTTATCAGCCATCGTCACGGTAGACGACCAATCACCCGCGAAAAAAAGAAAAAGTGCGGAATGCTAAGTATGTAAAATACGTATTTTCTGTTTTCTTAGACCTGTGATATATATAGGCGTCGTGGTATAACGGACCGTATTGATACGACTTTTCGAGATTCGCCGTACGTGTCGTTTCCCTAGATTAATACGATGATTATGTAAACAGGATTTATTGAGAAAAAAAAAAAAAAAAAAATTATAATAATAATCGTGGGAAAATCGAAAGTCGGATTTTTCGGTCCATTCCTTGGTTACGGCAGAAAACAATCATGAGTGTGTAATTAATCTTGGACGTGGGAGCGCGTTATGCATTACGCAATTAGATTTAAGCTGCGACAGATCGATGTGGGGGAAAAATATTTATGATCAATTAAGACACGTTCATTAATTGCGATATTACATTTATCGGAGCTAATCGATGAATTCGATAACGTGAACGCACCCGCATCTCTTAATATACGTATGCGACTAAATTCACGCAGGTTACACATGAGATTATCGGCTTCTTCGTGTCAACGTTATTACGCGCCGCGACTCTTCAAAGATTTTTCTTTTATTTCTTAACAGCAAACCTAATTGTAATTTTTTTTTTTATTACCAAAATCTATGAGCATTGTTGCTTATGGGTTATTGCATCTTCTCATATTAAATCTAAGGCATTCTACTATTAATTTTGATAATTTTTTGATTTTTTGATATTACGAAACGGAGAGGCTTAGGCTTTTTTTTCTCACGTGTATTGTTTTCCTTGAAAAGCCTTCTATTTAATATTGACGTCTATACGTCACTGTCGTCTTATTATTTTATTTATATTCCATCAGTATCACGCGCGTACGACGTTCCATTAATGACAAGAATATGAAACCCGTGGTTTATCGAATACATTTGTGAGTTTTCCTGAAAAACACATTACGTAAAAAAAAAAAAATAATAAATTCAACCGTGAAGGATAACTGCGCGGCATCTAATTTCATATATCGAAGACATACCGAAAATTTAACAAGAGACAAGTTAGAAAAAAAAATATATAGATATATATCCCAAGTAAACTTTATAGATCCTTTCATACCACGTGAGTCATATGGAAATATAAAAAGAAAAAAAAAACAACAATTTGTACACGGTATAGAAATGAATCTATACACGAGAATGTACACGTGGAACGACGGCCAAGAGTTTGAGCACGCGCGTGGTGCGTACCTTCATTGTAAATAAATGCGAAAATCACTCATGTAAACTTAGCGACTAAACTTTCGAATAATTCATGAAAACTCTAAGGGGTTTGCTTATTAGTTTCTGATTGAGGCGCATTAGTCGTATCCGAAATTATTAAGTGAATCGCGACTTCGTGAACTCCCAATACACAGACACACACAACACGTACACTAAGGGTATTCGCGAATTTACTTGAAAGTTCGCAAACTTATCCATCCACCATATTCCCAAGTCATCCTCCCCCCACCTGAAAATTCCTTCCCATTAATTTCACATTGAATCCCATGAAAATGAACATCGTGTCATTCAAGTACATATTTCAATTTACATTGAGTACACAAAAACGTCATTGAAAAAAAAAACTCCAAAATCCATTAGATAATACTGTCGCACGAGTTTTCTTTTTTTTTTTTTTTCGGTAATTAATGGCAGAATAAAATAGATGGAAAAAGTAAATTTATCAATTTCTCTAATTATGACGTAAAACACCGACGAAAACCCCTTGTCCCTAGAGATATTTAAGTATAAAATGTTAGGGAGGTCATGACACCTTTCTATGTACGGATTTATGATCCATGAAGAAACAAACAAAAACAAAAAAAAAAACAAAAAAAACAGTGATAGTGCGTTCTTGCCTTTTAGTTTGTAAATAAAATTTGTCAAAATGCCAAGAACTGCGCATGACTTTACATTAGCTGAATCTTGCGGGTTACTTCATACGCGTTGTTGGCGTCTCTTTTTCTTTTCTTTCAATAAAATTTTACTTTGCGACGCAACTAAGAAAAATTTTTGTCAACGTCGGGCGAGTTCCACCTCACCAAACCCGCGTGTTTCTCGGGCGATTGAGGGTATATATATACATACTATAAATACTATAAATATATATATATACATCTCTCTTAGTTATGTACAAAGACGTTCTCAAGGATTGCCACGAGTGCAGGTCGGATATGGAGAAAAAAAAAAAAAAAAGAAAAAAAAATAGAGACTCGATCCGGAGGACGATTATAATTTTGTACCCTTGTCGTCGGTAGGCGTAAAAAGCATGATCGAAGCTAAATAAGAAGAAAAAAAAAAAAGGTATGGAAGGAATGAATAATAATTGAAAATGGTCGAGTTCTTAGACTATTAAAATATACCTATCTAGTAAGCGCGAATAATACAATAAAGAAAAAGAAAAAAAAAAACAATTGGTAATATTAATCTTTGAGTATGTACTTATTATGAGCTTCAACAAGTATTGAATAGTATTAATGAGATAAGAGGCGTAAACGATGAAGATTTTCGAAATAAGGACAAACTAAGCATGTAAGAGGATGAATGGGCCAGCCAAGTAAGTTGCTACTGTAGTGCGATAGATAGCGCACTCGAAAGTATCGTCTGTATTACGAGATTGAAGCGTGACGATTTCATAATTTCGAAAATACGAGAGAGAAAAAAAAAATAACTTGGTATCCGGCTGAGATGATTTTCTCAACAAAAAAAAAAAAAAAGAGAAAAAAAAAAGAATTTTTTGGTTCGTTCACGTTGTAAATTGTGGAATCGTCATTGCTGTCACTGATTCGACGCGCGAATAATCTACGCTACACAAAAAAAAAAAAATATCTACCTTATACTATTTGAAAGAGTCCCCCGCCTGCATTTACAAGAATACCCTAAATACTCGATGTGAAAGCATTTAATGAAAAACAAGACAAAAAAAGAAGAAAAAACACTGTGGAATACGTAAAGAATAGTAATCAATCTACGATACGAACTAAATGAAAGCTAGGAAGAGGATGAAGGAGAAAAAAAAATAAGCAAACGTAATATTACGATATAAAGATGAACAATAGGCGAAGTACATGAACTTTGATCTTTGGCAAAGAAGCTCGACGTGCAGTCGCGGTTGATAGAGAAAAAAATGAAGAAGAAAAAAAAAGCA
>JARPRG010000324.1:137637-155290 GCA_031001745.1 Hartigia nigra | reverse complement strand
ATTCCTCGAGATGAAAAAAGTAAATAATAAAACGAAAATAAAATAGACACGAAGAAAATTCCTAACATATTTACATTAACGGCGGATGTGAGTTGCAGCTCTTGCAGGAAGTCGGCGTGATTACGTAAAGCAATCTAAGATGAACCTAAAGTTGTTAGACATATTATTTATAAGGTCACTAAATACTGTATGTTGCGTCATCGCGACTGACGTACCGGGAAAACTAGAGTCGAGCGTAATAAGATTGAAAATAAAAGAAAGAGGTAAAAAAAACGGTTTAGAAGAAATAAAATAAAATACATTGAACCATCGTTTCATCGTCCATAATCGTAACGGCATTCGCAGCGTCGGGACGCCAAAGAAACAAAACAAAAAAAACAAAAAACATTTTAGTATCAAAGAATACTCATTCCTCACAGTTTTCTACGATCATCCGCTAAGCGGCGCTGTCGTCGCTGCACTTGCGGCTACGACGAATTGATGATTTTTCACTGATTTTTATAAAGATAATTTTGCGAGAGAAAAAAGTCATGCAAAATGTATTTACTGGTGATGCATAAACAATTACGCGATGTATGTGCGCGTTGATTAATGTTCATTGGGAATCTTCCCGTGACGTCAATCGTCAAGCAGATTAAGCTAGCTCGGTTTAGTGTAATAATGCGGTATGATCAACTTGGTATATGGTGGTTATTCCCGTAATGCCCTAAGGATTAAATACGATGACTTATTATTACGATAAAGAGATTAGCTGATAATGACTTATTGGAATATCACTAGAACTAGCCAACGACTGTCCTTAGGTTCCATTTTATTAATTACGTAGGGCCTTCGTTACATAAGATCTCCCTAATTATTATTTTTCTACGTCTTTCCTTTTCTTTTCCTCTAAAACACTTCCTCCGTTTCGTTCCTCCATTTCTATTTGTATATCTCTTCTAGCTAATCGTCATTCCCATCGTCCACAATCCCTTATACGTTTTGTACTTTTCCAAATACCCAATATAACACACGCCCCCACACACGCACTACCTAATACACGGATATGACGTCATTAAAAAAAAGAGGACCATTTGCGTCAACTCAGTCGCTTAAAATTGATTGGCGTATCAATTGTGTAATTAGAGAATTTTTCGTTATTATATAAGTTAAGTGAGGAGTACGAGATTATTACGAGGTCTGACAATAATCGACTATGTCCGTGCTCTGTGTCAGTACCAGCAGCCATATTGATTTATTCCACGCGAAAGATAATTAAGAAAAGAAAAACCTGCCAGAGGCACGACAAAGCAAAAAAAAAAAACAGCTGGCGCAACGAAATTCAATTTTGCGAAAGAACTCGTTCACTCGACAGTCCAAGAACGAAACGGTGAGTCGTCAAAGGATTTCGCGACGTATATCAAAGCTTGCGAAAAAAAAAAAGTGGACGAGACGTCGCGTAAAAAAATGGCCAAACTGAAAACAAAAGAATACGCAACTTTCCATCCCATTCGTACTTCTTGTACTTGCTGTACAATTGAATATACTTTCCATTAAATTTTTTGCAATTTTTTTTTCTTTTCTTGTTCTTATAAAAACATTTCGCGACGCACTCCTCCTCCACGTAGTCATTAATTGTAACGATGAGAGACACCATGTATACATACACACACGGCTACACGTACACTCTCCCCAATAATGTCATCTCATACACATTCATTTTCGCGAGCATTTCGTACGATTAAGATACCCCATTTAGATATTCACCTACTACCTAAACCTAAACATCCAATCGCTATTTTTATCAAAAAAAAAAAAATAAGAAGAAGAAGAAGAAGAAGAACATGTTAAAAATCTTTAATAGTTATCCATTGTTCACTATTGCTATAATAAAGTTTTGCTTTAATAAATGACCGATCGGTGTTCGATCATTGATAAACCCAATCTCCAATCCCTAGATGACGTAGCAGTCTGACTACTGCAAGGTACGTATCACTTAAATCAAAGTTCTTCGTACGCAACACAAGACCGATTATTTGCAACGTGTCGAAGTTCATAATATATTTGTAATATTAAAAAGTCAGTGTATTGCGTTTATGTATTGGCGTAAAAAAGGTCGTATGGCGTCATAATAATAGATATAACGGGTGGTAGTTCAAGTCTGACGTAGTTAAGACCTACTTATCATAACCTCTGTTCAGGACTTAAAGTCAATCGTTAAATGCTACGACGTCAGAAGCTGCAACTGCACTCGATATCACTGAACTATAGAAAAAAGATCAATGTACCGTGTAAAAGTATGACGTCGTCAATTGCATATTTTATGCATAGTGATTGTACGCCAAGCTCAAATGACGCTTGCAACTATAAGTACGAATTACCAAGTGAACTTCTTCATGACGTCATACATGTTCCACGAAAGCTTTACACCTATCGTTTGACCCAGTACGAAAGGTCATGCGAACGGACATACGTCGACGTCTATTTGAGGATAAGACTTTGCAAAAAAAAAAAAAGACGTAAGTACTTTGGAATATAATATATGTACTTTGAACGAGACTGAATAAAAAATACAATAAAATTTTGTAAAATTAACAAAGTATTTATTCCAATCCGATTATTAAGATTTAATGAATTCACCGTCGACAGCACGCGGACTGCACGAACTGCGAATCCACCCGGTGCTCTAATTAATACGTATCAGTAAACGCGGAGTAGCTTGAGCTCTCGTGACGCGTTCAACAACGAAAACTTTTTTATGAGTTTCCGTATCGATACCAATCATGGTTTATGGTTTCTTGGTGAAGTATCCCGGCAGAAAAATAACAAATGGTTAGTTCGGTGAAACAATAGCAGCCGCAGTGACGCAGTCTCGAAATAGGCTATTACTTAAAGGAACGATATCGCCCGTAACACAAAGGGATACAAATACACAGTGATCACAAATAATAAAAAAGAATATCTTTGCTACGCGAAGAATCCAAAGGGAAACAAAAATATATATATATAAAGAAAATCCACAGCATCCGATTCCTACATGATTATCATGGACCAATGAATCCTTCCCTCGGATCTAATATATCAAATGCTGCAAGAGTTAAGTCAGTCTCATCCCGTACCTATTCGTTTATTTATATATATATTTTTTTCGTTTTTACGCACTCTCTTCAGATTCCAAATATCCACTTGATATTCCAGACAGAGTTCCGAGCTCATTTACCAAATTGATCGAGATGCTTTATTGCCGTTGGCTCCTTGAAGAATGTGCCCACCATCCGCCTACATACATTCGGTATACGGATAAATCCGAGTATTTACGAGTATTTACGAGTATTGCCGAACACCAGACAGCAAAGCAAGTAGCTATACCCCATTGCAAGGGTACAACGAGTATGATAACGTCTATTCGTCGTCCCTTAAGAATTATCTGTGAGAATGTCAAAAGCACCGTAATAGTCTGTTTACGTCACGTTCATTTAAATGTTTGGGTTTGGCAGAACACTGACGTCATTTTATTACGTTTCGCCACTTTATTTTCTCCTTTACTCCGTCTCAATTCATGGGCTTTCTTTTTTTTTTGCTAAACTTTTACACATTCTTTCGCCTTGTCGTCGTGCTTCTAAATTTGTTTTTTTTTTTTTTTCCCCCTTCATTTTCGCATTTCAAGATGGGGATGCAGAATTTATAATATAACTCACGTCTAGCAGCGCGGATCCAGGCGTTAAAGTTAACGATTTTCGGTGCACTCAACGACCTGATAGTGCTTTACTTGCATTATGGAAAAAAGTTCGTTAAAACAGTATTATCTGCACTGTCGCTCCGGAAAAGCCTCACGATGCAATATATATATATAGCGAAGTAATTTTGCCCAGACTATAAGTTTAGGGCAGCATCTCTAAATGTCGACGAATTTTTCCAGTCTAAAAAAAAGTCCGCAAAGAAGGTATATCTCTTGAGACGTCAAGAACGACAAAGTTTTTGATAACAATTTCTTTCGACAAATATCCATTACTTCGTATGAAAAATAAAAAGAACTGGTACCACTTGGACCTTGAAATTGAATGTCCTGAGACTAGAATAGTGGCAGAAGAAGTCGATAGAACTACGTTTTCCCATGGTGGTTCAATTTCAAGAATGCCGAAACGAAATCTTCGGCAGCGTCGCGCGTTTTCTACGCTCCTGAAATTCGAACGGAGTCAATAGCCATTGTATTTAAACAAAGCATCTCTCCCGCTACTCCGCCGCATCTTTACGCTTCTCTATTCTCTTTCTACCTCAAAGATTTAATACCTCGCGCCGCTGATTCTTCGGCGAATCGTAAACGGAATTTAATTGAAAAAGAAAAAAAAAGAAAAAAGATCCTCGGCATTCGGGATAGGAATCTTCGAAAGGATGAATAGCGCCGGCAAAGGTAGTGGGGATATCTTCGATTTCCACAGTTAGCTGTTACAGATTTCGGAATTATCGAGACGATCGAAATAACGAGGAGACACGAGGATGATTTCTTCATGAAATTTAACGAACCGTGACGAACGTCAGGCAAACCTGATAAATCAACTCCGAGAATATATATGTGTGTGTGTGTGTGTGTAGCTGGGAGTTGAAATCCCAATAATACTGTCGTCATTGTTATATATTCCCCTTATCTCCTCGTGTACCAGATCAGCACGGAAGAGGAGGACCTAATAAATTCAAAGGAATGTGGTAGGTGGGTAAAGTAGGTATAAGGTAAAATATCAAGGTTGGTACTACGTGCTACCATGAAAGTTTCAATTACGGAATCCTAGGGATTTTCCTTGAGAGATCCTTAGTCCCTTGTTCAGTTCCTATCGCGATTCCACAGTTTCACGTAAGTTCCTCTACTTAACTTCGAAAAGAGATATTCGTACGACACTCGCTCGCACTGCTGCCACCATACCAGTTTGCACAGTTGCAGTATTTACTGAGGTAACGTTACAACTTTTTGACGACTGCGAACCCTCAGAGATAAACCGAGCACTTACGAGGCTCCCCGATGCTAGATACACGGACACACGTGGCTCAGCAATCGCTCCCTTACGACTTGTTTTCACAGAATCCAAAGTCTAAAACAAGAAATAAGATAAAAACCTTCAGAATCATTTGCTGATCTGTTTACGCCGTTAAGGATCGATACGAATTTCTGATGTATATACTTTTCAAACAAAAAAAAAAAAGAAAAGTTTTCTGCCTCCGTTTCGTATGTCGCAGAATAAAAGTTTAAAGTCCCGCCAAAAACGCTCACGTGGCAGAAGACGGAAGAAACGGCTGCTGATCTATTGCTGCTTCCAAGCAAAGAGGCCAAAGAAGCGGAAGGAGCAGAAAGGCGAAGAAGGTCGTTGAGGAACGAGGGGGTTGGATTGAGAAAGGGAAAGATACCAGCGCCGTGATCATGGCGGCAGTGCTGGAACGTGGGGCAGTCAAAGTTTTCCAATTGATTCTACTTAAGTGCGGGATTCCTGCTGTCCTCGGCCTGTGACGAAATGTCTTAGAGTCGTCAAGACTCTGCAGCACATATTCTGCCGTTCGTTTCCTTCGCCAGGATCCCTTTTTTTTTCACGCACTGCGGCTCCCGTCGCTCGGTAAAACGTGCAAGGATGGCGGATCGGGCTGAATGAAATTCAAATATTTTCGCGAATTAATACGTAACGCTTTACCGGTACGAATTTGCCTAGAATTCAATAACACGGTTGATTAGTTCTTAATACGCTACCCAAAAATCCTTTTGATCTCAAGCGAATTAGTGATACGCGATACAGCGAACTGAACAGAGGGGCCAAAAGCCCTTCTTCGTACCACGCATGTATAGTCGGAAGAGGATAATCAGGAAACCGTAAAACTATTCTAATTAACACGAGCATCTCTTAGTAAATAATTCAAAATTTCAGGAAAGCATCGATATGGAATATCTAAACAAACAAAAAAATAATTTAAAATTACGTAATCACAAAGACCAAGGTATCAAAGTACCCCTAGAGAAATTCACCCGCTAACGATTCGTGATAGATCACAGTAGAGACCCTTAAGAGGAAAAAAAAAAAAAAAAAAAGTAGCCCTACTTGAGATGCACTGTATGAACTCTGCCTTAAGGGTGTCTACCTCCACCCACCCCTTGGCAAAATCATGAAGGTGAATCTTCATCGGTCCCACTCGCTCTCCTCTTCAAAGTCCTCGCCCTTCTTTCGCGTCTCTCTTAATTTGCCAGTTCAAGTCTCACTTTCTCATCCCTTTCAACCCTTACGACTTCCTACTAAGTTCCGTAAGGAGTAAAGAGCTCCGGCCCTTAAAAATATACGGCACTTGTAAGTATAACGAATAAAATGACGAGCGACCGAGGAAACGTCATGGAAAAACAAAAATGATGCACACAAAAATATATATGTCAGCATAGATATAAAAGAAATTCGTAATTCCTGTACAAGTACAGTAATGTTAAGTCGCATGCAAACCGACGGTGCTCAATTATGGTCTCTCGGAAGCAACATCGACTTTGCAATGTTAACCCTCTGCCTCTGACACGTCGTTACGTTCGCCACGATAATGTATTACGCAAATTGCGAAACGCGCTGCCACGAGCCCTTCGCAGCACCAGAGTAGCAAAACTGCAGAGTGAAACATTAACCCGTCAGGATATACAGGGATGACGAACAACAATGATCTTTTTCAATGACGTCCGAAGGGTTGCGTTTAACCCTACGAAAAGTGCAGGCCAATCAACCCCACGTTTCGCGATCGAATCTATTCTCCTAATTTCTCAACCCATTCGGCAGATAAGAAGCTCTAAGATTTTCTTAGCAATAAAAAAAAATTCCCACGGCCAGCCTACAAAAATCTTCAAGAGTAAAAGGAAAGGGGAAAAAAAAAAAAAAATGAAAAAGGTCAATATCCCTAAGCGCTACTAACACCGAAGCTTCAAGCCCCTAGGATTGCAGGTGACGCTACCAGCGGAATGAAGGAAGATAGGTTAAGAAGGTTGAGTAGGGTAATTTGAAGGAGTGGGGGTGAGAGGATAAGGGCCCGCGCTTATCGCGCGTGACATCTATATAGAAATACATTTCGAGTGGCATAATACAGAGATTACGCTGAGGACGTGACTTAACATAACTCAATGAAGCTCCGAGAGCCGAGTTAATTAAATCCAAGGGCGACCGAGAGTTGAGTGCGACGGCGGTGGGGAGGAAGGTGGCCATTACGGAAGGTACCATTATCAAAGTGTCGACACATAGGACCCCTAGCGTAATGTCGAGAGTGACTGTATGTGGCGTCGCGACGCTTCGCGACACCGACGCTCAAGTGCTTTTGCGCCCCCATGTCGCTGTACGTATGGTATAACTATATATGTCATAAAGGGGTGGGAATGGGAGTTTCCCATTCTGCCAGGACAAAATAATATTCTATGTATAATCTTCGGCGCTCAAACGAAAGTTGAGTGGATGCAAAATGTGCGTAAATGAACCGCCCGCGGCGTCACCGTCGCTGTATCGCAGTCATCAACCAGCTGCATGAACTTTGACGTGCTCTTACGTAACATTATGACATTCCTTGTATTATGAATGTCTGACGTGTAGGAAGAAAGAAAATTAAGCGTTATTACCGATTTATACGATGTCCTTGGTAATTACGAATAATTAGTTACGATCAAAACGTATGAGTTAAACGTACAGTTTTCTTTAGACAAATGCATTGTCCTTGTTTGATTGTTTTTATTTTTTTTTTACGTGTTACTTTGTCAGAATTACATTCTGGATCAGACATCTGGAATTTGGCATGCCAATTAATCTCGCTCTATTTAATTAAGTAATCGAATGACCGTCAATCGAATTGATAATATGTGTGTAAAAGTACGTCAATTTGCAGATACTCGATTGGAGTTTATTCAAAGGTCTGTTATTCGAGATTTTTCAATCTATACGAATTACGATAGTTCATTGGCTATGTGGCAAAAGTGCCGATAAACTATAAAATCAATGCTAATTTAAGATACCGACCGATTGGCTTACGACGTTGGAATTTGCACTGTCAAGTCGTTGTATACCATTTTTCGCTATGATATAGGGAGAGATCGGTTTGGTCTTTTGATCGGTTCAAGCAGCAGTGACGGCCACAGTGGCAGTAGCAGTGGCAGTGGTAGAAGCCAGTTACGGGGCTGGCAGATAGGTCAAAAGTTGCGGTAATTAGCCCAGTTTATCAGGTCGCGCAGGAAAACAATGGCGAAAAGTTGCTAATGATGTCACACAGCGGCAGCACGGTTTCCCCGTTTTAATCGTCACACGACTAAATCCACTTCTCCACCCTCTGGGTCCTCTGAACACTTCACCTACCCCAACCCCATCACCAAAACTACCCCGAGAATCTGCCACAGCTACACTGGCATTAAGCTCGAGCTTTACCGTCCCCACTTTTGTGCCCGTCTGGTTACTACTAATTATAAACAAATAATTACGAGAAAATTGGAGGAAATCTAATTTTCCAAAAAAAGTTCAGTTGCGGTGCGCGTGATTTTCACGAGTTTTATTGACGCCTTTAGACGCGGCGTCGGTGAATCGGTGAATCGGTGAATCGAGCTTAATGTTATTTCTCAAAATGAAAGACAGCCTCGAAGAAGTTTAATGCCTGTTTTCCGTGGCACATGCTCTCTACATCTGGCTATAAAAACTCTATGTGTAACTTGCGTACGATAACATTAAGTATTAACATTTTATACCGGGATGGGGCTAGGCATAAAAAGCTACGCCATTATGCTAATCGGCAAAGACACGTGTTTGTAATGGCTTATTTTTACAAGACCAAAAGCGCCGGACGGTAATGCGAGTGTCTGCCTTTCCCCCCGACCATCTTTATCTTTCAGTATTTTATCTTCATACTTTTCGTAGTCACCCTTTCACTTTGTCTTTCTTCCCTCCATCGCGTGTTTTCTTATTTATACGCCTACGCTCTTCTTCGCGCCATTTGTATTTGGCACTCTTCTTTTCTCGTCACCTTTGTGCTCTCATTTCGCTACCCCTCTAATTGTGTTTCGCGAGAAAAGGGCGTCGCGACGCTTCGCACCTCCGGCGTATCGAGATTGCAGCCATAAATTTAAACGGCCGATTTCTCAGAGTGCACCGAGACCACGTAGCGACGTCGCGTCTAGCGTAATTTCATAAAGCCATAAATTCCGCAGCGGCCGATTGGACGCGTTTTCCTCGCGGAGAAACGCCCCCTAATCCTCCCTCCATTCTAGTCGCGAACCATGCAGTAACCAGAGCCCCCTTTTTGCGTTAACGGAAAATCCATTCTGAGTTTAAGAAAGTGACACCCTTTTTTTTTTTGGAATTTGGAAAAACCATAATACGATACGTTTTCAGCCTCCGTTTCAACTCTTGCGAGCGCATGTCACCTCTGTTTCGGAGTTTTCTGCATTTCACACTGACCAAGTCCATTAGGGATGAAATAAAAAAAAAAATAAAAAAAAAAGGCGACAAGTTCGGAGCAGCAGTGATAATGCGCCTTGATAAATACGGCGTAACTCCGTTTAGAAGGCAATTAAGGGAAAAGTGGTATAAATATCTCGCGAGAGCTCGAACATAAGGTTGGGAAGAGGGTTTAAGCAGTGAGTTAAGTTTTCAACGGCTATGGGGTAGACAGGGGCATCAGATATCCCAGGATATACGAGGAGGGCTTATTTCCTCTGGCTTCTTCTCTATATACATTATATACATTATATATATATATTATACATATATATCTACATCCGTGCCCAGACCATACAATCGAAGCGCACATAGAGACACAGCAAACCGACTTTCAAAATTGCTCCAACCTGATTACAGCATCGCGTGACAAAGAAGAAGAAAAAAAAAAGTGTATTAACAAAAATCCATAATTACCAATATCCCATATATAAAATTGTCTTCGATCTCAGCCAAATCCAATTGAACAATTCATAACGATAATCCAGAAGCGCAATTTAACCCCGTATAAAATAGCCGCTCGCTTCCACGGATATTAAATTGTGAATAAACAAAAACAAAAAAAGTAATAAAATTTAATTTCACCAAAGTAGTGAAAATCAATGATCGATTAAAATTCATATAGTCAATAATATCCTGTCGGCCTAGTTTATCGAAGCTCGACGCGATTCGATGAAAAAAAGAGCAAAACAAAAAAAAATATACGATAATCATCATCAAGGACTAGTGCGTACACTCCTTAAGGACTATAAGGTCCTAGAAGTGGATCCTCACGTCCGCACGCTAGAATCTACCCTCCTATCCTCACAATTCATGCATAAGCTTCCATCTCCGTAAAGGAGTTAGTGGCGTCATCCCAGTGGGTACTCATGTTTCATGAGGCTTACCCGCGGCACTAAGCCGGCGGCGACCCACATACTAGGCGAGCCAGAACAACGCCTTCGCTAAATAACTTCTACGAGTAGAGCCACCTCTTCCCCGTTTCCACCCTCATCCGGAGAGTCTGAGAGCTACCCTTTGCGATAGGAGCCAAGTGTGGTTAACTGGAACGAGTTTAACAGAAATTTCGCAATTATCGTCATATGTACTTAGCAGCTATTGAAAAAGCCGGCAAGCAAACCCATAGGGCAGCTCGAGGATTATCGAGTAAACGCGATGTCCCTGCCGATTGATCTGATTATACCGCGATTTTCCATCGCGTTAAAACAGTTTAAATGATCGAAATCTTGGCAAGACTCCCATTCGCTTCTTGTTTTACAGATATGCATGTACAAGGCTCAGGGCTTCGAGTCTGTGCCAAACGAGGGAGTGACTGCTGCATTGGACCAGACTACAAATTTACTCTATTTCCGGTTCAGCTATTTCCTTAACATGGCGGAAACTATTGTTTCTTGTTTTATTCTTTTTATTTTTTATTCTATAGAAAAGAACGTTAACCCAGTAACGTGAATTTTCTTCCTTGTCGTTTACCTAGGTACGTATACGTAACTCTTTCACCTCCATGTTTAACTCTCGTCTGGTACTCGTTTCCGCTACTGACACAAATGCATTGGGAATGAGGTCGTGAGAAGCGCTTCGGTGCATATGTTGCGCAAGGTAGTGTCGGGTAAGCAAGTCAAACAGTACCAACAGGATAAACGGAAAACGTTGCCACACGTGCGGAGAGGTGTGAGGGACTGGAAGAAGAGGGCGGAGGTCACGAAATACTTTAAAAGATTCCAAAGGTGCGATCACGTTTGGAAATCTCCGAGGAAAAACGAGGAATACCCAGACGGTATGCAAGTAATCTGGAAATTTGAGAGCCAGCAATTTATTTTTATTTTTTTTACTAAATTATGACCAAAATTCCTCACCTTGTTTAAAAACGAACAAAAATAAAAAAAAAAAACACGCGACCTTTCAAGATCTCAGTTATTAAATAATCCCTGAAAAATTTACTTGATACACCAGAGGAGATAAATTCCACGTTAAATCTTTCCCGAGCTCTACTTTTCTGTTCGTTTTTTTTTTTTTTAATTAATAACAGCTGTTATAAAAAAAAAAAGTAAAACCAGTGATTAAGGCATTACATTCCGTTCTCATGTAACCGCTGACAAAATCTTATTAAGACATTCCTGACTGCGGACGCGCTACCTGGGGCTGCTTGCCAGTGGAAGTATATAACAGGATAAAAAGTACGAAGCTAGTGTAGGGTGACGCGGCACACGGGTGTATATATCCCCCGAGCGTATTTTAATATAAATACGATTTAGCCAAATGAAAAAGCAGCGGTGCGCCAGCGCCAGTCGGTTTATTAAGAGCAGTATTTCGAAGAACCGGCCGCAGCGCCAGAAACCCGTACCCGAGATATCCTTGCACACTCTACTGGATTTACTCAAGCAGATTGCCGGATTTGTAATATCAAGTTATTCCGAGACTAGGGGGCGCCGCCATTGTCGACCCTCGGAGTCCCGTATCCCAATTCTCACTCTTCCTCCCAACCCACGTACTTCTTATTCCACCGTCCCACCTTCAGTTCTTAGTACACACTCCCGTTAGTATCCAATTCCTTTTCTGATTCCTCCCTGAATTCCGGAGATAAAAAGTAATTTAAGTAAACGCCAACGCCCGAAAACTCCAAACTTCGAGATTCGAATTAATGAGACTCGTTCGTTCGCGACGACTCCAATTGTATTCGTATTTCGTGCTACTAACTGTGCCACATTGTATCGTACCGGGTAAGTAAAGGATTCTAAGGGATACAATTCAGTTACCCTTATATATGTAACTGTACTTTAAGGGCATCCAGCCAGGTTACTGGACACTCCTGGCCAACCCTTTATTTCAATTTTCTTCGTACACCCAAAAGATTCCCATATCGAATTAAACTTGATGATTGACGCCAAGTGATCTGAGGGAAGGAAGGGAGACTAGCAGGTTGCTAAGATTAACTGAGCCGATGGACCGATCCCTTGAGTCAATGTTACCGAACGTCCTCGAATCTCGTAGGAATAAGTCAAGGTCACGTAGTGGATCCTCGAGGGACGCCGAGCGTCGCTTTTGCAATGGAATAAATCATTTTTGTCATCGTCTTTCCTCACGATGAAGGTTTGGTCAGGTTAGCATGGTTGAGACGTGGGTTAGAGCGAGTCTTAAAATTAAAAGGAAAAAAAAAAAAAAAGAATTAAATAATCGCCATACGTAACGATTGACCGAACGATAGAATTATTTATTGATACCGCGACACTGTCACTTTGCTGTGTTAAAAGACAGTAATTATCAGGCATAAATAATTTTAATTTCCTACGGGCAACGTTAAAGGAGTTTATTAAAGGCCGTTTGCGGTCTCGTCCATATTAATTATTATTTTTATGCAAGCGGGAAAGTGCATTTCTCCGCTAAAAGTTCCTTTATTAATACGAATTGCTTCTCGTAAAGAACGAATTACGTCCATCCGTCTTTACGAGCTCTTAATTAGCCAGCGAGTATCTTCTTATAGGATTTACTACAGTTTCCCACTTATTCTTTACTTTTTACTTCGTTTTAACTATCATCCAGCAGCAACGTCAAAGAATCTTTCGTAACTCCTAATAGTTCGATAATCACAACCTCCCCTAACTAAAAACCCGTGGAATAAGATTCAAAGAAAAAAAAACAACTTAATCGAAGCTGCAATCAATTTCATCCGAACCAATAGAAACGCCAAGAAGCAGTTTCTACGTAAACGACTTTCCGATACCTAAATTCTAGTGGCAAAAGGAAATGAAATAAAGGTCATTGCTGACTCCTAAAGAACATGGAGAAAGTCATTTCCAAAAAGTGATTTTATTTCGCGTTCCAACTACCTCCCTTGCCGATTCCTATAGTTGGGGGCTTCGAATCTGCCGGAAATAATATTGCAGAAAGGATTTGCTACGTGCCACGATAACGTTACCCTCCCCCCCGGCCAATCCTCATCGCGGACGAGTTCTGGACAAAAGTTTTAAACTACTAAAGCTGGCCCGGAACTTGCCAAGTTTTCATCACACACAGGATCGAATAAAGTAAGCCAACTGTGTACACACGTGGTTGTAGTGATTCTGACGGTATGGCTGTATTCTATGTGGGACTATTCTATTCTATATACGTAGCCTCGGTACCTGAAGATGTTGTAGAGCAGAGTACACGGCGCCATGAAAATTAAGCTTTAGAACTCTTTCTCTGCCCCGTTAACGAGCACAATATAACCCCCCTCCTGCTGCTACGTCATGTTTAAGGGTGTACCAGGGTGTACCAGGGGATTCCTCCATGGTGCGCAGTGTTATTCCCTCATGGAGACACGTATCACAAATATCTTCAGTCCCTAACGATTTTCTACAAGGTATGCAAATTTGGCACTTTCAATGACACTGACGATTAACATATACGTGAGAAGTCTTTTAGGATATAGAAAATAGGAAATTGACTATTTTTATATAGATGCTTATAGATTACAACAAGCTATATAGAATCTCTACGAATATGAAAAACCACCAGAGACACGTAAGTCGTATGTTCCGTAAGGATTTGAAATTCGCAAAGCCCCGCGCTTCACTTCAATCTGAGGAATGACGCACGGAATACGAAATTGATCTTAGCAAGACATTAGATCACTGTAGGGGGGGGGTGGGGGGGGGACATTATTCTCCACGTGACGAAGTGGGATGACGATCTTCGTAGTTACGTAAACGTATTCAGTGTCGTGTCCCGTACCCAATACGTTTTTAATGATAATCGGAAAATTTGGAATTTTTCAATTACGAGTGTAGCGTAAAGGAAGACAAAAAGTTAAAATGGAAAAAATTTTACTGGAAATTTAAAAGTCCATGGAAATACTTGATTCGAGGCGAATCGAAGCGTTTTCCTTAATCTTAAATTATTTTCAACAGAGAATAGACAGTTCAGAAGCAAATTCATTTCCTCGAGTAATGAATTACAGTCTTGGGACTCCGCGTACGTATTAAATTTACGGGAATCGTTCGAATACGCATTGGTACGTGTCGCATTAATTTTCGACTTCTTCCCTTTACTCCCTCCTCTACTCCACCCTCAGTCCAAGGACTCGAGAGGGGATTATCCCATCAGAAATTGATCCAACCCCTAATTACCAAAAAGTCCATCCGACCATCGAGGGATGAAAGGGAGGATGGATGGGCATTCAAAGATTTTTTAATTGTTCAATGACAATGAAACTTCATGCCTTTCTTCTGGCCACCGTTCGATCGTGAACTTTTTTCTTCGATTCCGGTAAAATAAGAATAAGAGCGAACACGAACTTTCCTTCGCAGATTTCGAATTGCTACACGCTGACATTTTCAAATACGCAAACCCTCGCCCCATGGTAACTTGCCTAAAGGCTCGAGAACTGCACAACCCTCCCTATTTACACGCGATTTTTGAGCGTTTACATAAAGCCGCCGTTTATAGCCCGGTCACGCCCAGGGGCGCCGCTATAGGGGGTTTTCCCGGGCATGGGGTTCCAACTACGGGAAAGCTGGTAGGTGTGTCAACGGTTACGAAGAACCACCCCTGCTCTCGAACTCGGCGCGATATAATCTGTCGTAATTGAAAATTACACCGCATGACTGACTCCGCAAACGGGGTGGCCCCTGCTGCCTGTCTCCAGTGTAAACTCCGCGCCTCGCGTCGCTGTAACCATTATATTACGCAACGGAATGGTACAGAGTCAGAGTCCAATGAGAAAATTCGAATCTGCGACCAGGAAATATATAGTTTCGAAAGACCACCGCAGGGTGGTGTTGTCGTATGCTTTCTTTCTCTCTCTCTCTTTCTCTCTCTCTCTCTCTCTGCACGGCAATGACGAATCGCTACGAGACGACAACCTGAGAGCGAACGGATGCTGGAGAAGTTTTGATTCTTTACCTTTCGTCTTTATTTCTCTTGCGTAAAATCAAGAAAATCTTCGTGAAAGGCAAGAAAAGCCTCTAGACAAATAATTCAAGAAAGACTAAAGGATAAACTTACCCAGTGTCTATATTGCCGCGAGAATCTTATCTTTACGTAGGACGCACGAGAGAGACGTAAAATAATGATAGTTCGGCCATGAAGTTCATAGACAGATTTATATATATTCCAGGTAAAGCACAGGGATAATGTGACTCTCACGGGAGACTGTCATGGCGGCAATGCCTCTCCACCATTTTACGCGGCTAAAGTTCAATTTTCAAAGCACCAGTCGCTTTGCTCGCGTTTTCACGGCATACGACGATAAATTTGGCGACATCGGTACTCTTGAAAATTTCACCCTTATATTCGAAAGATCCTACGAATCCTTCATCGAACCCCCCACCAACCCTCCTCTCAAACAAAGCACTTTTTTTTTCCCTTCCCTCAATTCCTTTTTTTATCTCATTTTCTCATTCTCATCCCTTCCTTACTTCTAACAGACCACCCGCCATCACCCCCCACGAACCGACTGAAACCCAGAAGCTGATTTACTTTTTTACCAGGATTTAACTGGCGCTACGTATTCCGCACTATTTCGCTCGCAGTGCCTCTTTCAGGCAGGTAGCTACGTAGATATACGTTCGCTGAATCCGCCAAGGCCAATTTACCAATTAAACTACCCGAGGAGAAGAAGGAAAACTAACTAGATATCCAATAGCGCGTATATATGTATATATAACCCTTTTAAAGGCAAACTAACAGCAGCAACCCCTCCCCTATAAGACGAGTACAGACCTTCTTCTTGCCTTTTCTCATCCAGCGTTTCGCATTCCCCGTTCCGCGTGGCTGCCGCACTTTCAGCATAGATGCGGAATCCGGCATCGGTCCAGGAACCGAGATTGGTAAGAAGGTTACATTATTGCAGCATTTCAAGCTTCACGGGCCATATAGCAGCAGGTCGCGGCAGTAACTTAAAGCCACCCCTGTGAAGCCGCCTAACGGCAGGCGGCAGTAACTTCCCGTCACGCCGACTGCAATGCCGTTGTATTCTACTTTTATTGCCGCATTATCTGCCACCAGGTTCCAATAGGAAGATCCCGTAGTTCCGTATCTAGCGTATCTAAGAATTCTGCTACCAATTCGAAACTGGACGTAGGTGAGAACCAAACCCAACGATTCGTGGACCATAAACCAATTTCCAATTTTACCCATATTATTCCTTGAGCTTACCAAAATTTACACTTGTTGTACGTAGAAAACAAAAACAAAAAATTTCGACTAAACACCAAATATACCCGAAAAATATGACGCATTCTTGTTCCCGTGCAAAAACTCGTTTTGAAATTTTCGCGAAAAAAAAAAAGATCATACACGACCGCCGATTCTCATGGTAAAAGGTAAAAGGCAGAATATATCGTTGAAAAGGAAGACGAGACACCAAAAACACCAAAAAAAAAAAAGACAATATAAATGCGATCTTTAACATATCAGCATCGTCGAACCTTAGCGATCGACGACACTGAAAGAATTTTCAATTAATGCCCTCTCGATTCACTCGAATTCACAAATTCATTATGTAAAAGCCATAACCGCGTACCCGAATGGAAGTGGAAAGCTAAATTCACAGAAAAATTTTTATACCGCGAATTGCCAACATTTTTGCGCATACCCAGTTGCATACCGATCCGAAGCTTTTTTCTTTCTTGTTTTTTTGTTTGTTTTTTTTTATTACAGGCAGGATACAGCGAACAGGTGCCAATACCGATGTTGTACCGTATGTACAACAGGCATACGGAGTATGCAGCGAGCAAAAATTGTCTGGTTCGTCGGAACACACTGCAATGTATATGCGGTCTGTTGAAAATTCCTCGGGCTACAGTTAATTAATGTAAAATTAGATAGTCACGCAAGGTAGAAACTTCCCCCGGGTTACGTAGTGCATACGTGTGATATTACGTAACCGATACAACGTGAGAATGTTCAGTTACGAATATGCGTATTCGTGACGATAAAATCAATCGATGACAGATATTCAAATGAGATACAGTAAATCACCAAAATTGTCGTCGATAAAGATATTGGCGAAAAATGACGATGAATTACTTTTTTTCTTTTCATTTTATGAATGTTTTTATTATTTTATCTTAGAGTAACGAACTGGTACACGAAATGCTATTTCATGTATACGTTGGTACGTTAGAAAATTACAGATATTAAGGTCCGATCGGAAAAGTATTTTCGGTGCATCTGGCTGATAAATTATTCGACCCGCTTCGAATCGGTTAAAAGAGAAAAGAAAA
>JARPRG010000324.1:118384-129824 GCA_031001745.1 Hartigia nigra | reverse complement strand
TTCTTCTTCTTCTTCTTTCGAATTTACGAATGTATTCAAACGCACTCGGTACGCAAAGACGTTCCAGTGAATGGGCTTAACGACTTTTGCGCGTCTCGACTGGAAATTACAGGAAATTTTCGGGTGCGGTTTCTGGCAATCGTAGGTAGGCCTATAATTTTAGGATAAGACGCGAGGCTCAATTTTCACGTGTCGTAGCTTTTTGTTTTTGTAATATTCGGAAAAATGTCAACGTCAATCTTTTACGCGCAAACGAATCCGGAATATTGTATCGTACGCGATAAGAAGAGCTGACGGTCAAAATCTTACGTTAAACGCGTTATACGATGCACGGCTAGATCATATCCTTTGACGCGAAGATACAAACTCACGTCTCGTAAAAATCCTAGAAACCACCAATAACGACGCCGCGCGGTTTCATATAAAAATGGATTGTAAAATATTTAACGATCGAAACCGCCGACGCGGACACTTCGTGTAAAGGTATTCCCCTAGATGTATTGCCTTGTTGTGCGTTTTCCGTGTCCGGCAGGCGTAACGTTATTCCACTTGTTGCGATATTACGTCGAATCGAATATATGGAGGCCGTGTACATTATACAGTACAGATATAGGAAGATAGTAAACAACAACAACAAAAAAAACAGTAAAATTGAGAATAAAGAGTGAAAAAAAAATATATATAAATTTATTCATACGTGAATGGGAATCGATTTCATTTTTTCATATTTTTTAATCGAATTCAAGAAAAACAATATCTTGTACGTTAAAATATCGAATTATCGCAAGGTATATAATATACATTGCGAAAAAGCTCAATTCGAAAAAGCAGCCAATTGGCTGGACAATGTTGACTAGAGTCGAAAAGTTCTAAAATCCCTCGTAAAACAACCCTTGGCGTGCGATTCTATGAGGGTAGCAGCAGCAGCAGCAGCAGCAGCAGAGCTCGTGCGACGTAGATAAAAACAGGAGAAAACAGTGAAAAAGTTACCGATATCCAAAACCACGAGGAAACAATTTAACCTATAGATTGATTATGAAATGATCGCGTGGCCAATTAAAGTTAAAAAATTAACATTGGATTTGCAAAATTGTTTATGATCTTTAACTTAAGGTTTGACAATTTTCCTTTTTTTTTTTTCTTGAAAAACCAACTAGAACCCTGAGAAAATGTCTGTGCAGTTGTGAATCGAGCCTAACACCCTCCTCCCCGTTATAGTACAGCAACTGGCAAGCGAGCTCACATATATCTACAATGTACAGCTACGCGGCAGAAAAATACGAGGCACCAAAAGGAATATTCAGCTTCAGGTTTTACCGATGTGTAAATCCAACCTCTCCAGGGGATACAAGGAACCCAGTGCGTTACATATGTAACAGGAGTTTACTTATAGATGCACATTTCACTTATGGTTCTACATAAAAATGTATCCATCTACCGTTTTACTACCGTCGAGTTGGCAGCACCGGTTACGAGAGGTAGTTACTAACGTTCCATCAATATTCCAAATCATCCTTGACACAAGAGAAAAAATAAAAAATAAAAATTACAAAAACCCATCCTAAGGCGACGAGACAATTTAAATGGGGGAAAAAAAAAAAAAAAAAAATTGACATTTAAAATCGTAAAACCCAAAATTACGATAACCGTATATTTCGGAGCCATAGAGAAAAGCAAAGCTTACCCAAATTCCTATGAAGCCTTGGTATTTCCTTTATACCAAATAAAAAAATACCCTGGGTATCGAATCTACAGCTACGAAAATTGTCGAGGGAAGATTTAACGAATTTTTGTTCATCCACTGTATTTTCGGATTATTTTCTGTAATACAGCGAAAAAGAGGAATTACATCGTACGGAGTATATCCACGTGTTTGGGTAGACATTGATTTCGGCTTCGGTACCGTCCTACTCTAGATTACACTATACGTAATTCCCTTCCAAAGCTGTCCGATGCGACGGTCTATTTTCAATTTTTTTTTCTTTTTTTTTTTTTTATTACGGCTATATATTTTATTCAGTCAAATATATCGAAAATTCAACGATGTGTATTGTCAGGGAAACGAGTTGAGAAACGTCGCTGGGACGAATAGGAACTGCAAACTCGAACACTGTGTGCTCACGCTTATTGGTTCTGACGGCAACGTGTGTATTCTAAGAGGCGGTAAGTGAGGAGGAACAGAGAAGACAAAAAGGAGAGAAAAAAGAAGAGATAAAAAGAAATGCAAAAACGCGTAAGAAAATAAAAAAAAAGGATCGGGAAAATATTATCGAGTAACTTGACGGTACCCGTAACGCAAGCAGCTGGAAGGGAGAGATATGTTATTCTTTGCAACCCCCTGTCGCGTCATGCGGCGAGAGAGCAGATGGTGGTAGAAACCACCCTTAAACCATACAGGGACGCGTCAAACAACTCGTCCTCCTATACCAGTCTAGAGAAAGACGTGCAATATTGGAAACGATGTCTGCATCTGTTTTGCCAAAAGTTTTCCATCGATTTTTATCGAACGTTATTTTTACAGTTTCGAACACACCAAGAAAAAACGAAGAAAAAAAAGACAAAGATTATCCCCCACCAAAAGTCAAAGCAGAAAAATAATGTTGACGAAAACTAAAATCGCGTCGAAATATGAACAAAGCTGAAGCAATGAATTGCCGGGACATCGACATTAATAACTCGATATTAAAAATAACGCTGGAATTTAACAATTGACATTTATCGTTATCACGAACAATTATAACATTTAATCGTGTAATTCCTGGATAATTTTCAAAAACAAAGAAAAAACTAAAAAAAAAATAGAAGATCAAACGCTACACATCCATACACGCGAACGGCAATAAATATCGCAAATTAATTCGCAAAACACACTAACGTCTGTTTCGCATTGCACGTAGGCATTACGTTATGCGTCCCAGTTGGACATTTATGGAAATATAATTCGTTGTGCACGTATCCTTTATTCATAGCCTGTACCAAAGGGAGGCCAGAAGGTTAAGAGAGGTGGAGGTGAAATGCGCGAGTCGCGTACCAACGCCGCTACCAAAGGACGAGGTGAGAAAGGGAAATACAGCCCCTTAGGCATATACAGTCAGGCAGAAAAGCAACCGGGCAACCGGGCGACCAGACTATACGCAGATGCACCGGGATCCAGACTACTTGCTAGCTGCTAGCTGCTAGCTGCCAGTTGGCACATCCACTTTCCCAGTTGGCCGACTATGCACCATGTACCCAAGGATACACACGTCTTCGTGCACGCTTACCAGTGGGACATGACTCGCGGAGACACCGTTAAAGCTTCCAAAGGGTTAACGGATAGCAGTGTTACGTAAACTAAAAGAAAACCACAAAAATGACTTAACGAACAATTCGACGCTATATATTTTCATGATCTATGTTTCTCCAATCGAATGATCTATAAGTCGATCAAGGGACGTCTGTGACGGGATGCTTTAAAAAATTAAACCTTTTTTTTTTTGCTTTTTCAAGTATACCGCCTTACGCCAAAGAAGATGAGATTCTAAGAGGCTGCCGTAACCAGCTAATTATCTGGCAGACACTCTCTGTCATGCACTTAAACAGCACCCTCGACAAACTTTTTAATTACAAGACCACCTCTCGTTTCTTCTACTCTCTCCGACACTTTTCCCTCTCTGTTAATGTTTCTCGGGGGAAACAAAAAAAAAAGAAAAAGAAAAAAAAACAACACCCACCTCGCCGGTTCTCAGCTCTCGTCATGGCTATTTTCTCAACTCTATCTGTACCTACACTAATTTGGATTGTTTTTTTTTTTTTTTTAATTTTTAAAATTAACTCTTTTCCGTTATCACGCGTGACACCATATTCGTTTGTCTGCGGTGACGACGATAAACTGCGTGGAATTTTAGCAAGGATCCAGGCTACCATCGGCCATGAAATATCGCTGGACCAACTTCGGCAATTATACATAGGCGCTTCAAAACAAGCATAAATATACGAGGAACGGGTAGAGAAGCCAAGGGACCCTGGGCGCGATGGATAATTTTTATTTTATCCCACTCGCCCACCTGGCACACCGTTTATCATCGGATACCAGGAAAATTCATGCACCCCCCCAACACACCCGTCTCACCCCCTACGAATCATTTTCGCGTATCACGCGTAACACAATGACTCCTTCATCCCCCTTAAAAAAAAAAAAAAAAAAAATCCGAGGGACCTTTGGATATTTCCAAAATTGTACCCTGTCTCATCCCTAAAAGTAAAGTAAAGAAGTAAGGATAAAGAGTGAGATGATTAAATTATCCTAAACCAAGGCTTAACCACCAGCACGACTTTCACCCCCACCCTTGAACACAGCCACCCATAAGATTTCCAAAGGCTTCTCCATCTGCTTTAACCCCGTCACCCGATTCCGCTCGTATACGCTACTCTACCTTCTACCTTCTCTTCCACACCCCCGCAATCATCCCTTATCCAAGCTCGACTACAGGGGATGATACTGTACTCTTCGGATATCGTCAAAAACTTTCAACTAACAGCAAACACACCAGCAGAGCATCTCCAGGAGTCAACCAAGCAGAGCCAGCAGCCATCCCTTCTTCTTGCCACACTGAAAATACCATTACCCCCAGAGCCACCCGCCCAGGATGGAAGCTTATATTACAAGCCATAGTGGTAACCCTACCCGTCCTGCACTTAGAACCTCGCCTTAGCATCCAAGCATCCCTCGTACGGTCTCTCTCTCTCTCTCTCTCTCTGGTGAAAACGTCTCTCGTGGATCCCCGTCGGGAAAGAAATTTCTGATGGCATTACTTCTTGGACCCCGATGTCGGATAAGTGGATTCTCTTCCGTGGCATCCAGTGCCCCGACGCCATTGTTGCCGCGTCCCTTTCCCTGCACCCTCGAAAATATGCCGAACCCACGGCGGAACTTCGCGATTACACGATTAGCGACGTTGGGACAAGTTCGCCTAATGCGATGGGACCACGTGAACACCTACCCTTACTTTCGCTAATGGTTTGACTCTTGGAAAAGGGGTGGATCGGCTTCAATTTTCATCAAGGACTGTAACGACCGATTTTCCTGCTGGACCACGAAAACACGTCTATACCGTTTCTTTCGTTATTATTTCTAATACGCAATAATTTCCTACTTAACGCGAAAAAGGGGATCGTGAGTCTTTTATTCGGACACTCGCCGATGACGTAATAATTGTAACGAAGGCAGGTAGGAGGCGGGGAATAAGGCACAAAGGAGGAATATAAAAGGGGATATCGCGAAGGGAAGAAAAAAAAAAAAAAAAAAGACGAAAAAGAAATCGCGTGAACCTTTAAGGCTGAGCATGAACGGACTCGGTCGAGACAGCAGTAAATTGAATTACGGGCTTCATCCCGGTTCCGTAAAATTAATATCCGAAGATGAAAGAAGTAACGGCGGCTGCCTCGAGTCGACCCGAAGCGCTTTATTCTCCCATTTACATAATATGGAATAAATCGTCGAAATTCGTTAAGATCGCGCCCCGTTCCCACGCGGGAATAGTATTGGGTGCCTCGCCGGAAGGGGTCACCGCGAAAAGGTACAAGGGGGTCCACAGGCCGCAGGAGATCGCAGCGGCAAGGGGGGCGCGCGCTTCTTACGAACGGGGCAATAAGTAATTTCGCGGTGAAATAAAAAAAAAAAAAAAAGGAGAAAAATGCGACTTCGCAACTTGTAATTTATTTGAAAAACTTTCCCACTGTTCCTTGTTATCGTTAGATTGTAAATTGTGTAATTTGGTTGCTCCCACGCTGTGCGCCCACTACGGCCAGATATTATTTATTGCGGTTATCGATTTGCCTCTTTTTTTATTCCGACCAATTTTTTTTTGCCTTTTCGTTCATCCACGCCTATCCCCCCCCCGCAGACAATTTTAACCCGGGTAACAGCGAGAGCTTACGCCAATGAAGGACGAATCGTTTTTAAGCTCGTCGGTATAAAGGGGGGAAAAAATAAAGAATAAAAAATCGTAAATTCTGCCAAGTCACGAGGGGTGGGCTTTAATTTTGTTATCTTCGTCCCTTCCAATCTTTGTTCTTCGAGTAAAATCATTTTATCCGTATCCTGAAAAAAAAAAAAAATAAAATAAAATAAAATAAAACAAAAAATCTGATTTCAAAAACTCGCCACTTCGTTAGGTCACGATACCGTCGAACAGAAAGGTTCCTCCAGGTTGCAGCTGCAGCTGCACTGTAATAACCGATACGTAGACACTCGCGAGAACAATGGGACCACCCACCACCACCCACCTGACGCGGCTGCAACCCCACGATATTTACTCGGAAAACTTGCTATCTATCGGCCTTTTCAAATAAACTTCTATTTGCCGAGCATTGACCCGGAGAATTGGGGATTATTGGATTCTCGTTAGGCCGTCCAGAAGCGCGTCGCTCGAAAATCCCAGCGCAAAAGGGCGGACCGGCAAGACTTTACTTTGCCAAGGCGCCTTCGCCTCGGCGTCTATACCGACACCCTCGTCGAACGGCACTCACGCCGATAATGCTTTTAATGATTACCACAATAATTAGGTAGGCGATGCTCTAGCCGAATCATTCAAGATTTACCGGAAGCCACAGAAGGCCACCCTCCCCTGGCCATTTCAACAAAAGTAAGGTCGAACCCCAATTTTTCACAAAAGTGCCAGTCTCCCATCACCGCCGACACCTCCCCTCAACAAAAAGTACGAAAACGAAAAACCTCACAATCGATCGACCGATCGGAGCGTCCCGACGCTCTAACATTTAGCTTGGATATCTCTTTTTTTTTCCATAAAAATTACATCGTATACCTAAAACATCGAAATTCACACTTTGCTCGTTCGTCCTGGAACAAGTATAAAAAAAAAAAAAAAAAAAAAATGTTCAATCGTTACCAAAGCCGATAATAATAAAACCGCGACATCCAAAGCGACGTAACCTTCCTACGTTATTAATTGCTCGAAGCCCGAATCGAGGTTTGCTCGCAAATTTCCCATGTAAAATTTAGCACGAGTATTTTCGCGCTGGTCTCTTCGCACGCTCCATAAATGACGCACTGATCCGAGGATGCATTAACAACTTCGGCATTATCGATTCCCGTATAATACTGCCGTCCAAGAAGTTCGGCAGACAAGTTTGCCAGCCTACCGAAGTGTGGAGGCCCCATTTTGAATTTCGATATATATATATATATATATATATACATTTGCATCACAGACGGCAGATAGAACGCGCTTACATACGACACATAGAGGACCAACATTTAACGTTGGTCGAGTTTAGGGAATCGCGCGCGCGACTAGGTTGTTACAGCGACACATAATTCACCTAACTCCATAACCAAGTTTCCCAGTCTAGTCGCTACTACAGTTGCCCCGTTCAGCAGTGCCTCTAATAGGAAACGTACGTCATCGAAGAGTTTCCAGAAAATCAAGAATTATTTCTAATAATTCTTAAATAAATATATAGACTAGCGTTCCAAAATAATAGACAAAAAGAAAATTCACGTTCGCCCGCTCTAGTCGCCTGATTCGCTTACGGATTAAACCGTGATGGCCGATATTTCTGAGTTTCAGGTAGAATCGAGTCAGGAAGTTGGATGGTGGGTCGAGCGAATTTGCCGGAGGCGGTTGGACAGTTGGAAAAGTTGAAAAGTTGTGTGGGTACATATATATATACATACATACATACATACATAATGGCAATAGAACGTTTTACTGTTAGAAATTCGAGTGGATTCCTCAAGAAGAAAATGATCGGCTTAGATTGTGATTGATTGACTTAGGGTAGACTGGTGTCTAGCTATGGTCGATATATATATATATATATATATATCTTCGTACAGTAGATTATACACTGGATCCGTTGGATCAACAATGGCGAGACGAGCTGGAAAACATCTCGACCCGCGAGAATAAAAGCAACTGCCAAAGATTTATGCTCGAATATATTCGAATGAGAGCAAACAGTCCGGCAATAACTTCAGACGTAAAATTGATATGCGTTATCAATCTGTTCGCCGAGAGTCGGCGCTGCAGTCGTTCGTTACGTTCCGCGATGCAGTAGCGAAGAGAGTTTTGCATGTGTCGGATTAAAAAATAAAGATAAAGATAAGCAAGAAAATAGAAAAGTATTCATTCGATGAGGATATGATTCACAAAATTATTGACATTTTACACGGTTAAATTGAACGACGAAATACCTTGGCCGGAATACACGCGTCACGTGACGATCCCAATCTCGTCAGCGCGTCACGTAATTTTCAATCAAGCTTATTCCAGCCAGTCCTTCGGAGAATTATCTACACGTGTAACAGGCAAATCCCAAAAGTTCACGGATTAACTGAATTCAGTGAGCTATGCCTTTCGCATACGTCGCACGACTTGCTACTTCAGACTTCGCATCCACCTGACAAACTGAACTCCACTGATTCGCATGACGTACGTGTAATAATAAATAGGCAAGCTATACGAAAAAGATCGTACCACCCAAAAAAAACTAAGTACACGAGTCAAACAACCACCCACCGAAAAAAAAAAAAATTGTTTAAATAAGTAATAAATTACATAAACGGTTCAGAGCAAAAATCTTGTCCTGTCGCAGCTGCAACGATTGGACCCATAAACGTGCAGCAGCAGCAGCAGCAGCTACACATTAATTTAAGACGACAACGAATATATACATATATGTATAAATACAGAGTACATAGAATTCCCTACACCAATTTGCGAGAACTCGCCAAGAACAATTTCCCGTGTCCGGAGAGTTCATTGGCAATCTTGGCAGTGACAGCGGACAGGAAGAGGAGGACCATTCCCGCCAGACCCTCGGCAGTTCCGGAGGGTTTCAATAATGCACGACACATCGACTGTTCGTTCCTACAAATCGATGTAACCATACAGCCAGTATAAAAAAAGAAGCCAGCTAAGTTTATGTTTCTCGTAATACCTATTACGATCGCGCACAAGTCAGCTTACGTCATCACTGGACACAGGAGGAACCGTGTGTACCAGCCCTGCGCGTTACAGAGATCGAAGAAAAGAGAAAGAGCACCGATTCTGAACTCTCGGCTGGAGCAATACGAACAGTTCGCAAACGAAGCGATCGTACAAACTTTTCCAATAGAGTTCTTTAACCAAACTATGGCTGAAGCCGATTGGTCCGGAATAAAGAGGAACGACGAGTGGAGACCCCCCCCCCCCCCCACAGCCGAATACAGCTTTGAATCCCGTATAAAGAGAGTGAAGCTTGACGAGGGGTGGAGAAAGAAGAAAATCGTCTGGAGGGATATGCATGGGGTATAAGCTTTGTTGGGATAGCTCGTAAACTGACTGCCGGCTTTTCAATTCAGGGATTTTACTTTGGCACGCCTTTGCCCTCTGGATATTTGGCCTCGAAACGGTTTAACTGATTCTCTGCTTTTCTTTCATTTTTTTGTTTCCTTTCTGTTCTACAGCCTTTTACTTGTCAGACCTTTTTCTCGCTGAATTAATAACTCTCGTGATGCGTGAGAGAATGGGGATACTTTTTGTTTTTTTTTTTTTCCTTTCTTTTTAATGCTAAAACTATATGATACCTTGGGACGTGGATTTCGTTTTAAGGGGGTACGTGAAATGTGTGTTGAAAAAAAAAAAAAAAAAAAAAGGGGTCAGGTACGTGTAGAGCGTAGTGGACGTGACGTTGACGCGCAACGCGAAACACGTGGAAGGCGGGTTTAACGAGACGAAGCGAAATCGCCGGACTCTGCGCGCTACTCGCCAAACGAATTAACGCCCGTACCTCTTTTGGGCTTTCGGCTGCGATTAACGCGGCTTAACGCTGCAGCCTGTGATATTAAGGTCACAAATGGCCGGACTGATTAACCAACGTGGAGCATGCTCTCGCGTGACACCTGCCACGAGGAGCAGCACGTGCAGTTATAATACTTCCTTCGCGCCACGTGTCTCAATCATGACATTTCTAATGAGTCAGAGATTTAGGGGACAAAAATACATTAACTTTTTACTGTCAAAATAATAAATTAACGATTCAATCAGTTTCCGTATTCATTCGGCAATTTTCTTTCTACCTAGATATATGCCAGTTGCATGTATACAGTATACATGTATTGTATATTTATATATTTATATACAGGCGCATAATTCATCGTTTGAATTTCCCCCCTTCATATGCCTGCCGTATATTTTATCCACGCACAAATGCAGTCCACCGTTTGACACAGGGGATGCAATTTTATGCATACCGGTGCATCGGAGCAGGCTCCGGTCGCCGTTGCAAAAACGAATTTGCGAGATTGCCGCTCCGAGGCCAAGGATTAAAATAGGCGGCACTTCGAAACTAAAGTGCCAACTTCCCATTCGCGAGAAACCGCGCGACGGATGGGTCAAACTTTTAAATTACTTTGGCATTAAAAAGTTTTATGGCATTTGTCAGTCTCTCTCTTTAGCGTCAGGCTCTTCATTCGAATACGCCGTGGCGTTTGGGATAAAATTAATGGCGGCCGAGATTATTTCATAACTTTCGAGCCATTCGCCCCACGCCATTATTGACTTGGCCGAGCATCTCGCGCCGTTTACATTTTTCTTAAAACAATAATCTTCCCGACAATTTTTCAATACATATATATAGAGTGTGAGAGAGAGAGAGAGAGAGAGAGAGATAGTGTGTCTAACTCGAGATAATGACGTCACCAAAAGCATTCTACACTCAAAGCATATCTCTCGGTCCAGCGAAAGGATGAACGTCTTACAGAGGATGGAAAATGGAGGGACTGACGAGCTTTGCAAGAAGCACGCAAAGAGAAGACAGCGCATTAACCGTAATTACCGTATTACGTCAACGTGCTTCAGTTTATTGCAAATACAGTTACGTACGACTATAGCGACGCCAGCGCCACTCGCGGCTCAAGGATTAACCTAAAAGACGTACAAGAGGCTCGGATATAATTGCTTTTCGCGAAACCACCAAGACGGAATCCTCTTTGCGTCTTTGACGATTTTAATACACTTTTTAAAAATTCCACATTCAAAAAAGATTTCCAATTTTTTCTTCTTCTTTAAAAAAAAAAAAAAAAACCTTCATTCGTTTCTGCTGTCTTTGTTTTTTCGGTTTTTTTTCCCGAATAACAGCATTCTCTGTTTTTTTTTTTTTTTTGTTAAACGCACGAAACACGCTCGTCACCGGTAACGGAGCAAAAATGTTTTTGCAACTGCACGTACCAGCTCGTACGCGTTTCTCTGTGTACGTCCTTTTACAATTTATGTGGGATAACCATCAGGATTTATACCGCATCGCTGTAACTAATCGCGACACTTCGCTGGGTCGCGTATCCGCGCGCGTACATCCTACGTATCTGTGTCGTTTTGACGTCGATGCGAAAATGAAAAGGTTAATGGTGTTTTTGAATTCGTACAGCTACGTCATTCGTATAATAAAAAAAAAAAAA
>JARPRG010000324.1:108198-118284 GCA_031001745.1 Hartigia nigra | reverse complement strand
AAAAAAAAATGTCTATCTTCGAGAAATCTCGTTCAATCCTACGTGTATTCAGCGACTATCGATTTCTTGAAATAATTTTCGAGTATTATGGATTTACAAAACAAAAGAAAAAATGAAAATTGAAAAAGAAAAGCATGTTATAGGATTGGGTTAATCGAGTAAGTGGAACGAACGACGACTACCTGCCTGCTTTCGATCTATACATCTAGCTGCATACCAAGTCGGATGCCTTGCTGGCCAATCTACCCCTGGGCCAAACGAAGAAACGAACTAGCTAATTAATGATTTAATTATGAGGGGGGAAAGTTTTGCGGCTGACCTCGACCCAAGCCCCTTTTGGGAATTCTAGGTTGGCCAAGCTTTGAGCATCCCCCACAGATAATTGAGGATGCTAAGGCTTAGTCTTACGAGTAGCCACCAGACGTCCAATGGAGAAGAAGGGTGTTCGACTAACCATGATGTATCACCATTGCGTATATGAGTGACCTTTGTCCGTTTGGCCCTATGGGAGTCATGGGGGATGCTCGACATGCTACTCTTGATAATCAAGAAAAATACAGACAGTATTTTTCGACCGCGAAGGTTTCCCACTGCTCTTAGAGCCGAGACCATTCTCTTCTCGAGCACCATTAAGCTCGCGCGATTAATCCTCGTGCCACTCTCGTTGGACGCTTCATTGGATTAGCCTTGTCGACGGATGGCTATTAATAAATTGCGTAAGAATGTCGAAATTAAAAAAAAAAAAAAACTATTCCGTAAGACTAACGAAACTGAAATTTCGAAATTACCCAAAATACGAAAAGAAAGGGTTAAACACGAAATTCGTAGCGGAAATCGTGGCATCGGCCACGACTCTCAACGAGGATCCAAATGAATTTCATTATTCTTGAAATCGTTCATCGATCATTAGCAGTCACTCGGCGAAGGATAAGGGCTGATTCGGAGAATATTTCGTTCAATCATTCATAACCTGACTATTTCAATCAGATCGGCAGGTATTGACTCCACTTCCGTTTCTTTTCGAGTCAGGAAAGCGTCACCCCAAAGGACAAGGGTTGACTGAGAGAGAGAGAGAGAGCCAGAAATCTTATTTTCGTATCAACGCGAAGAAAAGGGGGATGCTGAAGGAAGTGAAAGTTGTGCGGATCCTGCGATCGCGCATCTTCGGCACACTTCAAGGGATGATTTCAAGGGGCTTGAGATCGGAAAGAGGATATTCAAATAATCCAGAAACTGTGGAAGAAAAAAAAAAATGTTTGAACCCTTCCGCATTCTTTTCCCTCGTTTTTCATCCCTTTGACAAATCATCCCCTTAACAATTTCTATCTGACAAGTACACAAGAAAGAAAAAAAAACGTATCTTCGAGCTCGTAAAGTTCTGAAGTTAAATGAGAGCAAGAAAAAAAAAATGTCTTATAAAAAGTAAGCGTGACTTCCTCCTTCCTTGATTCCTTGATATTGCATGAATAATTCGAAATTTCCAGATTTTCAAAAAAAAAAGAATTTATAGGTCGTCCCAATTCAATCCATCGATCGATAACGAATTCCAAAGTTTCCAGCGTGAGATTAGACACGTATATGAAATCCGTGCTCAGCGCCGGCGCAGGATCGACGCCTCGTAATGAAATGCAAATTTGAGAAGGTAGAGGAGAGAGAGAGAGAGAAAGAAGGAGGAAGAGGGAGAAGAGAGAAAGTGCACTTTCGCAGCGGCAACCAACTATCGGAAATCCGCAATTACGTTAACGTTATTATAAGGTAATAATAGCAGATAGTTACAGGCATAATAGTCTAACAAATGGAGCCAATTTGACGAACAAAATTGATTGAGTTCGAAATGGAGATCGACAGTAGCGCCGCCACTAAACTCAGCCGAGCTTCGCGACGCAATTATTTATTTAAAGCACCACTCGCGAGTGCCTAATAACGATTCATTAATTATTCGGACAGACTAAATTAATTATTGTATCTTCAACGTACACACACACACACACGCACACAACATTGCTGCTACTGTACATAAACATTGCTGCTAGTTTAAACAAAGAAAAATGCCTCGCACTTTATCCAAAATATTTCAATCTCTTAACAACGAATCACAATTATATTTCTTTAATTGCTTCAATAATAATTAAATGCTTTCATTTTCAATTCGATTTCCATCAACCCTTCGAAAACCGTACCTATTTCTGTTGTACCGAGTACCGAGATAAATGTTCTAGGTGAACGTGAATTTATATTCCGGCATCTTCGTTTCTTCGCAGCCTCCCTTTATCCTGTCTGGCCGATAATCCTGAATCATCATAAAAGATAACACCGCGAATTATACACACACACATATATATATATATATATATCCATATTCAGTATATATCACAAAGCACGCAATGCCACGTGTCTGAAGATCATTTTCTTGCATGCACCGCAGCAGACTATCCGGATTATAGACCAATTTCATATTAATTTCCGGCAGCGGCTGAACAAGCTCTCATACAGCCACGTCACCATATAGATATACTACCCAACCAACCCTTACATCCCACCACTACCACCGCCCTTTCTACGTAGTAGAAATCAGACATATACGTATCAGTCTACCTTCACCTAGCTTCAACCCCCGTATTTGTTAACGTTACCGCGTTACCACGAAATTATTCGCGGTTCCGAGGACTCACACGGCATTTGCTCAAATTTCACCGCGAAATTGTCCCACTCGAGAGCAATGATAAATTCCCAGCAGTTTCCACTACCGCATCGTCTGGCCGCGTCCAGAAGATCCGTCAAGCCCGACCACGATCTTCACCGTTAAAGTGAGCCCAAGCTAAAGTCCAACCACCCATTAACGGCATCCCTCGCGCCCATACGGCCATATACATACTTTTCCAGCAACTTCAAAAGTAAACCAAAATCCTAAACCACTTCGACCTTTCGTACCCTTTGAAGAAGCCTGTAGGACGAGTGCAATCTTTACGAATTCCAGCAACGTGTCCGAGGCATCGCACGTCGGGTCTGACAAATATCGGCAAATGGTGGCAAGTCACCCTCCTATCTGTCTTACCGTGACTACAAGGTCCACAAGGGTCCCGCCGCCGTGTAAGAGCGACAAGTGCAAGGGTAGTAACGGATACTATCAATACTGGTAATAGTGGTGCAACGGTGGTCGAATGCCAAGATACAGATACTAGGGATGAAAGAGGGGAAGACATTACCAGGAATAGACGTCGTAGAATTGGTCCTGTTGGAGGACGACTCGAGACTTGGCTGACCTTACGATCCTCTCACCGCTACCAGTGATACCAGTGGCGCCACTACGTACCCGGCGACTCAACCACTACCTTCCCAGATGCTTTTACAACCCCTTGCCGCAAGCTTCCGCTGGGCACACCCGACATTCCCACAGGACGTCACTTTCAAGGGGACTCGGATGCTTTTTCGTGCTACCTCCGTAACCTCCTGACGCCGATGATGCTCCGTACCCACTACGTGGACATTCCCGTCCGTCGGATCGATCAGCACGGCGCGCGAGCAACAGTTGGTTTTTATGCAGACTAATCCATCGAGGAGCTTGACACGAGCTTGATTCAGCTGGTAAATTAGCCGCGAGAAAGAATCCTCTGGCTTTGATTTTTTTCTTTTTTTTATATACTCTCCACAGTACCCTTTGAACCGACCTTTTATTTTTAGTTGGCCATTTAGAGTACCGAACTCGACATTTCCTTTTTTCTCCCCCCCCACCAACCCACTCGCTCTCAAAGGATATTTATTTCGCGAAGTCGCGTCGGTCGCGTACGAAATTTCACGCGAATCAAGCGTCTCTGCGGGTGAAGCTGCGGGCGCGCAGAGTTACGTTATTTTTTCTCGAAATCCAAAGAACGTTCGCTACGCTAACTTGTTACGCTCTACAGGGACAAGTTAGCCGTCATTTTCAGTTAGCCTCTGTGTCGGGCGTGCATGAGTTACACCGGCGGGATCGCATTATTGACAGGAGAGGCCGACGAGCAGCGTGTAACTTTGTCGGGCAGAAGCTGCGGAAAGCGATCGCGATCTGAATTCGCAATGCCGCCGCGGATTCCGCATACTAATGGGAAGTAATTTTTCGAAATTTCAAATTCTCCCCAGCGTCTCTATGCCCTGCCAGCCAGAGAGTGCTCCAGTTTATCTAGATACGAGTAGCTCGAGACAGGGAACTACCCCTTTAAAATACCAAACGAATCGTGGCCGATAATATTGCACGAAGGGAGTATTCCCCGCCCCAGCCCTCTTTCACAGAGCGATGGTTTTTCTTTTTTCGCTACATCGACATTCCGAAAGTCGATTCTTTTCCAGATCATCAAAGCGTCATACCGTGGCCCCACGTACGCCGTAAAGTTACCCTCTCAATATCCTATATGACGTCTGCTACTCCGTCCAACAACCGTCTGCTGCTCCTAGTCGGCTACCAGAACGAAAGCTTTTCCGTACGATTTCTGGGACATCAGGGTCAGTGTTTCGTCAATTGGAAATTAGCAATCTGCCGTTAACGAAGGTCCTACCCCATTGCCGTCCAATCAAAGGCTCGTTTCAGGGAGGAAACGACAGTATTGAATTTTTCCAAGCGCGTCAACTCTTCCGCGCGCGTTCGTCTACGATCGGGAATTAAATCCATTATTCTTACGAAACCTAGCCCCTATATATATATATATATACAAGAAGACAGGTATCCACCGGACATCCACCCTTAATTCGAATATGCAGAGTCTTCGACAAGAACAAGTATCGAAGCAAATTATGAATGGCCGATTCGCCAAATTATTTTTTATTAGTACGACCAAACCCAGTGATGCCTGAAAGGCGCGATATAAAGGAGTTCTAGAGGGGACCATTATCGAGGCATCTGCACAGTCCTGAATCGCTCGGCCGATGCTAGAAGGGCCGAGGAGCAAACGCCTGCGGCCGTAGAACGCCCTTCCGGATATTAACGCGTTATTGCCAGAGTTTATTGGTTTTATTGATTTCCCCGTTGTCCGAGTGAAACAAGGAGTAGGCATTAAGCTTAATTAACCAGGATATACAACTATAGGATTTCGAGCTGTGAGAATCCTGGAACCGAAGGTACCGACCCAACCTCCTCCCACCACCCCTGGCCACCATCGTCCTCAACGTATATTGTCACGTTATTGGGAACTGGCGCAATCGAGTCGTGTCACTGCGAAAAGTTATCAGGGTTAAAAGTTCATTAGGTGTCGCTTGTTCTTTACTGCCACGTGGAGCGAGGGGGGCTTTGAACTACGCCTGAGAATTCTCCACGGGGTGAAACCTGTCACGTGTCAATTGACACAGAAACGTATGGGAAGTGAAACGAAAGAAAAGAGAATCGTACGAAAGTCGAACGAAGAAGAAGAAGAAGAAGAAGAAGAAGAAACCTGATAAGGGAAAACAAAAAAAAAAGAAGAAAAGAATTTCGTGACACGTCTAACGTGGAGGAAAACCATGCGTGATCAGTTTGCGTACGTCACACCGAAATAAAGACAAAATTTGCGCGGCTATAATTATCCTTGATTAATGGCAACAAATATTATTTCAATTAGACACGCGACTCTTGTATGCGTGACGCGTTCTCGAGTCATCGGTCAATTCTTAACGAGGAGACATATATACATATATACACACACACCTAACCCAACGTCCAAACTTGATTCTAATGAATAAATGTATTTAGAGAAAAAAATGTATATCTACCTCCGACTAAATTTACATGTCGAGCCAATGTTAGAGCGCGAAAATGATTCCGGAAGATTCTAGCGAATAAAAAGAAGCCTTTCTATAAAATTGGAAAGGTGGTATACCGCCCCTCTCCCACTTGGCATATTCCTCTCCCACTTGAAAATCTCACGTGCGATCAGCACACGCATGTGTCGGAGCAAAGAGGAAATAAAATAAAAAGAAAAATACACGTACTCAACCCTCAAGATCTTTCGTATGCTGCCCTTTAGGCTCGGGCGGCACAGTATTTATGTGTTTTTCATATTCTATCTCAGAGCATTTGCTAGAAAGCGTCTTGAATATATATCGAAGGCGGCTTCACGAGACCCACTCTAATTTATTCCCACCTCCTCCCCCGCCGCAGAAGGCCCCACGCAACTATGCCTCGAATTCTGTAGATTCTTTTGGGCAAAAATTGCTCTCGGCCGATTCCGGCTCGCGTCGGGCACTCTCGTAAGAGGCCGCATCGCGCATAGAAATGACCGGCGAGCAGCTATCGGTACGAAATACGGCGAAATTCTTATCGGGAATGAAATTCGTACCGAGAGCAGGGGTTGGTCAGTCGGCAGTTAGGGGAATTTCCCTGTTATTTTCATCCCTGACTCTCGGTGATCCCCGACGCGATGGGATGGCTGAAATTTCGAAAGCGTTATTATGTGCGAAACGAAGAGAAAAAAAGAAAGACACAAAATTAAATGACCCAACCAATCCCCACGATTCCTTTTTGTTTTTTGCGAATCTAAATATTTTGCTCTTTCGCGTGCTGTGTGTCTCTGTCTTCTCATTTTTTTTTCTCTCCCTGTCCCTCGCTCCACTCTCCCCAGCATCCCTCCTGCCTGATGAGGCAACAAGACCCGCCCCTTTGTTCAAACCCTGAAGAGAGGACCCAACCGAGATTACCATATTTCACAGCCCTGGCCGTCCAAACAATGACATCGTGAAAACTACCCCACGAGAGATACGAGGATCCGATGTCGGAGTAAAAGAGAGAGAGAGCTAAAGGAGAAAATAAAAAGTCGTATGTGCCCTCTCGCTTTCTCTCTTGACCTCCTTCTAGCCTTCCCTCTCGTAGGTAGCACGTGGCACGCCAAACGTGAAAAATGAACCCGTGTCTGCCGACGATCGAACGATATTTCCGCTCTAGAAAGAATCGATAAGCCACGGCTATTATGCTTAATCAAAAATATATTAGTTGACGTGTTTACTAAATCAAAACCACGTTTCTGATGACAGCAAACACGACATTTCCTATAATACACGACTCGGTGAGCGCATGACTCGGTGAAGAATTGACTCTTGAATTATTCAGAGTGCAACTGTGCCTAAGGTCTCAAATAAATAAAGCAAGCCAAAAATCCGACCACGATACAGATTAACCTTAAATACTGAATCAAGGAAGTAATAGTCTGAAATTAAGAAAACTGACTTATATAAACCGTCAACTTCGAAATCTCCACCAAGACTACCTAAAAGCAATCTAAATAAAAAATAAGACATCAAACAGCCGACCCGATTTTGCATTAACAAAGATACTATTAAAAACCTAATAGAGCGTTGAATAGAAGCGAAAGGAAGAAAACAAAACAAAACAAAACAAAATTCACCCTCGGTCCAGAATCCCTTGGCAATTAATTGGAAAGCCACCCGTCCATCCTCCACCTCGCATTATAACATTTTTGCATAAATCCAAGCAGAAATGAGGGGACCAATCGCGAATGCTGATTCGGATCGTTGCCACGGAGGAGTTCGAGTACAAGAGCGAGACGGAACAACTAGCGAACAGCGAAGCGGTATAGAAGCCAGAGAGCCCGCGCGCGAGAGGATTGCCCCAGGGTGGACAGTGCGAAACATTGTTTTGCGCCTATAAATAATCGTTATTGCCACGTTAATCATGGATAGTCGAGGGGCTCCATTATTCCTAGTACTCAGGGGCGGCGTGGTATGTGTATTGCCCCCCTCGCCAATCCTCACACTACTCCTCGACGTTCTAACGGTACCTCGACACATCGCCAACCCCTTCATCCCTTTAGCTACGGGCCCGGTATTGCTTCAGCGTGCATACCGCGAATTCTTGAGAAATCGAGAGCCGATCGGACCGCGGTAGAGATGCTCAGACCGATCTAGAATCTCCTTTATTGGTATCCCCTGCATACCCAATGATTTTATTTAACCGTTCGAGCGACCAACGAGAATTAATCGTCATTACCCGGTGATATCATGCACGTAGTTCCGGGCGTTCCCCCCGAAACCCAAATATTAGTTCGTCGCGTGAAATAGAAATTTTGAAAAAACAAAAAGAAGAAAAAAGAAAAAAACAATTTACCACTAAAAAATTGAAGCAGTAACCCAAGAATCTTCTATACTACGGCCCGTTCGCCTCATCGACATTCTAATAAATCAAAGGCAACGTCAGGCGCACGCGGAGGAGCGGACAGGCGAGATTAACTTATCAACCCGAAACTAAAGCCCGACCACGGATGACTTTCGGTTAGCCGAGCTCTGCGGGCTTGAGAGGAGTATGGGACCCCACAGAACCCCCAAATGGCTATCCCTCCTCCTCCTCCTCCTCCTCCTCCCACGTGTATAAACCGTTCGTTAGCTAGAACAGCAGTAGCGACACGCCACACTGCAGGAATCATGCTGACCCCATGATTTTACTTCCCTCCTGGACAGCCTCCTCCTCATCCTCCTTCGCCTCATTCGCCACATTCGCCACCTTCTCCCACCCCCCCGTTAGTTGCTCCGGCTGCCCACCTAGTAGTCCGCACACGCAGTTCCGTTGTTTTAGGACGTCGCTCGACTACGTAACGTTTGCGTTTGCGGGAACTGCAGTCGCTAATTGCGTAAAACGAGCTCGAAACCCTGTTTCCAGCTTTTAGTCAGCTCGCTATCGTCGGTACGGACTCTCGCCGGCTGCAAAACCCCATTACGATTCTATTCCGGCGTTCTCGGCTAGTTGCGATTCTAACCCCCACGTGGATCGGCACTGCTTCGCTTTTCTGCACATTGAAATCTAGTCGCGTCATCGAAGCCAATACTAATCGACGGGTCGATTTCGCGAGCGCGAAATCTAATTGCGGATCTGGTACAAAGGTACGGATAAGAAGTATCAAATAATCACGTAAGAACCTATTAAAACCCTCGTGCACATACGGATGCACCGAATCGAGTCGCGGAGTGCAATATACAACAGCTATACCAATAATGAAGATCTGAATAATCAAATATCAGACATCTGGAGACTCCAATTTCCTCCCCCCTCCGCCACTCTCCTCTCTTACTCATCCCCTACAAATCATTCAATGGGTACATCGATAATTGTGTTAATTTTCAAAGGAGCTGTATACGCTCATCCACGTCGGCATCGTCGGCACGGTCGTCGCGCAGACGTGTACGCATTGGATAATACTCGTAATATACACACCGAGGCATTATTACGCATTATTACAACAGGAGAGCTGGGCCAAGCGAAACATCGATTTCTCACTATTATTGTCACTTGAAATCCCCATAGATCAGACATATGGGACAGCCATAAATACCGCTGCTAACTGCATGCCGTAGAATCGTTAGTGCGCTTAAGCCGTTTCCAGCAGCGAATATTAAAAGGCCGAAAGGTGCATATTTTTCATACACTTGAAATATCATGTGAAATCGTCCGACAGCGTCTTACGCGTTTCAGTCGTATCGTTTAGCCTGAAATTACCCCTTTCGCATATAGTCCCGTGTCATTCCCGTACTGTAACTTCAAAGGCACCGTAAAACACGTCCGCCTATCGAACAGAATACTCGATTACAAAAGCCAATTTTCCTAACATCGTTCGAGCACACTACTGCCATGGAAATACGAGCGTGCAAAGGCGATTGGCTCTTAAGTCCGAGAGAGAGAGAGAGAGAGAGAGAGAGAGAGAATTACCATTCATATTTGACCCAGTTTAATGGAAACGCTAGAATAATGTGTATACCAAGTGTGTAAAGTGGATTAGTAGGATAGAAAGAGCGAAAAAAAAACACAGGAATTAAGCAAAGAAGCAAAAGAGTGAAAAAGGAAAAAAAAAAAATGAAATAACAGAAAACGTACTGAAAATCCTCGATGAAGTTACAATTTAAAGGATATAAAGGCAGAAAATTGACGCTTCCCTCTTACGGCCTCGGTGAGCGTAAAATGGCTGCTGCGGGACGTTAAAAGACTGCGGGTATACGGCTATTAAGGGTTCGTTCGACCAATGAAAATCTTTGCAATGGAATTTTTGCTGCTAGCAGAGTAGCGTTTGAAAGGCGTAATCGACATACGAAAACCCCTGTCGGCAGTGATTGGTGAAGGGAAAGGGTGGCGTCAAACCATTA
>JARPRG010000324.1:82941-93169 GCA_031001745.1 Hartigia nigra | reverse complement strand
CTCTCTCTCTCTCTCTCTCTCTCTCTGAACTCGCACACGATTACGATCTATGTGCAGAGAACTAATATCCGAATTTTTGCGATTCCTTTTACAGGATATTGAAAAGCTCTCGATGAAACGCGCAGGCACCTTACGGTTTTACCCATATGCAAGCGACACGACCACTCCGATCATTTTTATTCATTCTCAACTTTTAACTGAATCACGTGCCTAAGTGTAACGTCGGTAATGAAGCTATTTTCAATATACTTTGAATTAATACAAAGTTCGATAAAGATCTTAATAATTTTTTTTTTTTGTATCGAATTCATTAAAATTCTAAAAATAATTGGATTTTCGGAATTATGGAATTTCATTGATTCGACGTAACGATAACGATAGAAAATGAGCAAAGGATTCAACTGGCATAATATATATCGTCTTATATCTTAATGTATATCGACTTATAGTAATATGTGGTAAGTGAGGTGTAAAAAGTGGCATAGTGGCAACGTGAGTTAATAAATTCATGATGATCATTGACTGCCACGAGAATTCTGGAATTCTCTAAGCAAGTCAAATGACATCTGTCGCTTTTTAAAGGACTATTCACCACGATGGAAGTTATACGAAATAGCATATATAATTGTATAATTATTATGATATTTCGTCATGAAACTTTCATCGTCGAGAAAACCTTAAACGGGACTCTTCGACTCACAGCCTCTTCCACGGCGCTCCCTCGATGATCCCTCGATGATCCCTCGATGATCCCTCGACGATCCGTACAACTAGAGATTTCAATGCGAGAAGCAGAGATAAAAATACGAAGAAAAAAAAAAAAAAAAGCACGAGATTGAAATCTAATTTTTTTCTTTTTAGTTAAAATCTGCACTTAAATCTATACATTCATTCCATAGGCTAATCTATTACACGCCCTAGTGTATACGTGAAACAGCTGCAAACGAAAATGAATAAAAATCTAATATCCGGAACACTGGTACTTACCATGGGAAGACGAAAGGAAAATTTTACAAATAAAGAAAAAAAAAATGCAGAGAAGGTCCTACAGTGAAATAAAAAATAAACAGCAGAAAAATTGATGAACAGTGCAAAGTTTAAATTGAAAGCAGCCGATCTCTCAGGAAAGATGCCAGAGATGCTTGCACCGATGAATGACCGAAATTGAAAAAGTGAAAGTGAAATTGAAAAGTGAAAGTGAAAAAAAAGAAAAGAATTTTAATCCAAATGTAACAGAATTCTTTCCGCGAAGGGATCGATATAATGGGGGAGAAAAAGTATTTCGCACTCCACCGAAGTTCCAAAATATTACAGTCGCAGCCCTAATTAACCTGATTATCATTCACACGCACACGCACACGTTTCAGCGTAAGCTTAACTGCCAATAATCGGTTTTTAATTGATACTAATTCTTTAATTGAAAATAAATGAAAATAGAGACAAGAAAAAAAGAAGAAGAACGAAAAACATAAGGGAAAGGTTATAGTGAATTGTTAAAAAGCTTTAAAAAAAATGACTAAGAAATGCAACGAAAATTAATAATAAAAGAATTCAACTAAAGTTCTAGGGTTGTCAACCCTTTATGGAACACTTGGACAGACCTTATTATTGGCAATCTTAAACGAAGCTTTTTTAACTTAAATTTACACCCACCTGGCGATTGGCTGAAAGAAATATAAATATTAAACATCCTAATCTAAAAGTTTTTTAAACTGTAACATTTTTAACGGGCTAAAGATCCAATTGCTGTTAACAATAAGAATATAATCATTATGAATAAAAGGGAACATAGGTAACACAATAAATCAATTATTCAAGTTTATATCAGTCTGAATAAATATTATTTTTTATACAATTATAAAAATCGGTAGTCCATCACGTTCGATTTGGCTGGAGTCCCTTGTACCTCTATGTATTGTCCTAGATTAAGGATACACAATGAAAGAATAACATTTGTAAATTAATGATGCAACATGATACACCACCGCCATTGATGCAGCACCTGAAAACCCTATGTTTTTACCTTCATCCAGAGGAATGAACTAAAAATTGCAATGCATCCAAATTTCCATCTGAATTCTGATAAAAAACACTCGCGTATTACTCTTCCACAATTTTTGCACAAATTGCCGTGAAAGAATCGAAATTATTTTCAAGTGAAAATTATACCGAACGAGGAAAGTATGAAGTTCTTTAAAAACATTGTTCTCAAATAACACGACGCGTTCCACAAGAAAAGACCTAACCCTGCTCTAATAATATAAACGTAATATACATAAGGAAATCTCACTCGACATTCGATCGAATAAAGATCGAATGCCGGCCACTATGCACTTTGTAATAATGTGTTAGAAATTACAACTGACCTCCGTAACGTTTCGGACCTTTCATCCTACGAAATGATGGAGGTCAGAGGGACTCAAAGATCTACTCACCGCTTGCAGATTCCAGGCGATGGACCGATGGCTGCGTCCTCCATCCTGCTTGTCACGTACTCTGCGATGCGGCCATATTGTCCCATTATGACGATGCACTCCCTTGTATTCACTGAATAGAAAAATGTATATTAACGAATATTCTTCCGCGATACAATGTCAAAAATAGTTCGATTTCCCGATAGAACTTTCGGTAAAACAAAAAATAATTGTGCTCGAATTAACGACAAGGCAATAGCGGCCATCTTGTCTTCTCACTTGTTGCGCAATATGAGAAAGGGAAATCGTCAACTCACCAATTTCTTGTAGAACGCTCTACACGGCTGAAGTACACTTGAAAATATTGAAAGCGATGATAGGAATTTCAAAAAGTTAACAACACCATTCCTCTGCTTTATTCACTGCAAAAAAGAAAGCTGAATCAGCGATGACCTTTGTAACGGACGCCATCATTTTCTATTGTTCAATGGGCCACAATTGAATTACAAATATCTCGACTCACCGCAACCTCTCGAGGCCAGCAGTGCATCAAACACTAACAAACACTGCAAGGAACGATTACGACACAAATTTACATTACTTTTCGAGAAATTAACAAGAATATCCCGAAATATCGGAGGACGCTTCGTAGAGTTAAAAACCGCCACCCGCGTCAAGATCGCCAATTCGGCAGTTAATTTCAAATTGTCGCTGCAGTCGCAGTGACCCTCAACGACATACATTCTACAGTGAACGCAGCCCATTGTTCTGGCAATGAAATATTCCAATTTTATTTACTCACGCGACAACCTATACTTATTAAAAACAAAAGCTTTTATTATTTACACGAAAGCGACAAATGCTTTTTCGTTAATGACATCCTAAAGATTTTAATTGGCTAACTGTTAGTTCGAAATGACTAACTACTATGTCGCGTCATATCTACCATTGACACTGCTATGGTAATTCAACGGACTCGAAAGATTCAAAATAAATCGATCAACACAATATAACAAAGGAGAAACGTCAACTCACCACTGATGTAAACAAAATATTCGCCGCGACGGAAGAACACTTAAAAACACTGAAAGCGATGCTAGGAATTTCAAAAAGCGAACAACACCATTCCCTACTGCTTTATGCACGGTAAAAAAGATAGGTGAATTAGCAATGACCTTCGTAACGGACGCCATCATTTTCTATTGTTCAGTGGCCCACAATTTAATTACAAATATCTCGACTCACTGCAACCTCTTGAGGCCAGCAGTGCATCAAACATTAACAAACACTGCAAGGAACGATTACGACACAAATTTACATTACTTTTCGAGAAATTAACAAGAATATCCCGAAATATCGGAGGACGCCTCGTAGAGTTGAAATCCGCCACCCGTGTCAAGATCGCCAATTCGGCCGTTAATTTCAAATTGTCGCTGCAGTCGCAGTGACGCTCAATGTTCTATGGTAACTCAAGCGACTCAAAAAATTCAAAATAAATAGATCAACACAACGACTTTAATGAATTGTCCAAGACTTTATAATATCCGTATTATATCATCATGATATATAGACATAATTTTGTATTATTTTCAACATTAATAAATACAATTTATAAGTGCATACGCTATTTTTCCCTAATTCCATATTCTCTATATATAATATATTTATCATATACTTATATCGAAATGTCTAGTAAAAAGAACTCCAGTCTCTGAAAATGCCAAGTGGATCTGACTTCTATTCAACTCTATTCCTCTCACCCTTTTTCCTCTCTTTCCATCCTTCGCTCTCTGGTAGTTGCTCGATAAGAACTTGCCCGCGAGAACTTTCAAAGCGATCGGTTATATCTGGCATCCATGGTCGAAGCTTTCTCACCGCCGACGAACTCAAACTAACTCTTGCTCGGCTACGTGATCCCTGTTGAAGTCGAACCTCGAAGGAATATATACCATATATAACTAACCAGATTGCAAGTAGTGGGAAAATTAAAGCGCGCGAGGAATTTTATACTGAAAAATAGAAAAATAAGCATTAAATAAAATCCCTATATCCCTTCCATAAATTTTAACTACGAGGAATAAATTTCTTCTTGTTTTTTTCTTCAAATGCTACATATTCTTTAACAACTAGAAACTAGCGACCCAAGTGTATTTCTGATTCTACGAAAGTACCCAACATGGATGCATTGAAAATTCGAAAGCCATTTCTGCATACGTAAAGAAACACTTATTCCCTTTTCCAAGAAGAGTAATAGTAGCAGCAGTAGTAAGTAGTAAAGTTACAAGGCAACTACTTACATACTAGTGCACTACTCAAAATAAAATCCTTTCCCTACTTACCAAATGTACCCAATACCTTCTAGGGTACGTAGGGTCGTACTTTCGGTACGTAAAGGTTTGCACCCGTAACCTTTCGTGCTTCGTACATTAGGTATCCACGTCTTTTGAAAAGCGGCAGTCTGACAGAAGACACGTCACGCTTGAACAACTCTGCGCGGTGCTTTCCATCTACTGGCTGTTTTCCCTATTCGAGTTTGGCAACTCTGCTTCTCAAGCCCACAAGCTCACCATCCAGCATCCCACGAGGAAAACTCGCGTCGCTCTCAAGTCACTCGCGAGGATTTAAATATCTGAAGCCTCCAAGACCAGGGGGGTCTACGTTTAGTAAGCCCTGCTTTGACTTCCTTTTGAAAGCCATGGGAATACAAGTTCCTAGTAGTGACGTTCAGGCGTCAATCTCGCACCGTTCAAGTAGAATTTTCTTTTCTTACTTCGTCCTATCTTTCTATATTTATTTCATTTTACTCTCTTTACGTTCCCATTCTTCCATGTTTCCTACAGTGCTGCGCTTGGTAAGAGCTTAGAGTCTTGGCAACGTGAAACTTCTTTCTTTTGGTACTCTTCAATACCTAAGAATATTTATGCGAATTTCAGTATTTTGAATATATTAATTTTGTTGCCTTTCTACGGTTGGTATTTTGCATGCATTTTTTTCCACGTGATTAAATAACACTTTTATTGCGTAGCACGTGGTTTGTTGTTCTTTGATTTTCTTCGTCTTTGCATTTTCTCAAATTTATATATTTAATTCACGAGTCCTTCGCGCTAATGTTAAATGGCGCGTATCTTTTGTAATAAATCTAGTTCGTCCATTTTCTCTTTCAGTTTATTTCTGCACTTGCGCGCGTAAGTCTCTGAATTCACGATAAGCCCCGCTGCTCTCTTGCTTTTTATTTTTCTATGCGGTGCTTGCTTTTAACGGTGAGTGCCTCTGCGACTCTCTTCGCGCCAGATAGGTATATCTCTCACCTTCTCCTGATTTTCATCTCGAGATTATCTTGCTTCTTGGGAGATTAGCGTACACCCATAGCTACATATAACCCTTTCTACTAATTTATAAGAGTTTCTTAAAATTATCACCCGAGTGAATTTATTCACAATTATAAATGACCCAGTCCCCACTATAGCAAAACAGTCCAATGTATAAATACCTAGATGAAATTGTAAAAATAAATTTAAAAAAAAAACACCTATCCACTCCGATTTAAATTAGTTCGCTAATTTTCCATAGGCAAGACTCCATTAGGTCTTATAATTATTAAACAAACACGAAAGAGCTATCTAATTAAAAAGTTCCTCCGTTCCCTCCCAACAGTGATATCTTACAGTACCTTGTTTCATACAATTCGAAATTCACGCCTTCTCGAATGCCTGCCAAGTTTAATATATACATATAGATATGTATAGCTGTCAGCTGTAATTTAGAAGAAGAAAATGAGACGAGGAGCGAACGAACGGGATTCCCGGAAGATGAGATAGACAGTAGAAAATTCTCCAAGAAATCTGAATGTCTTGGAAACTGCAGGGGAAACAGTGGGGCAGTCGTAGGGGCGGCAAGGTAGAACGAAGCTTGGAGTTACAGAGAAAACGGAAGGGTAGATAATTAGACAAGTAACACAAACTCACCCCTTTTGCTTTTGCCTCTCCTTCTCACTCGAAGCCCGTATCCTCCTTAATTAAATATAAGCACCGGCTTACCTCCGCCTCTCAACCCTTATACTACTGTACACACCCTTTAGTTGCTTGCACAAATTCGCCTTACTATATCCGTATACATTTATACGATATATACCCGAGTAAGCAAGTATATAGATACCTGAATAATCTTGCGCCCCTTACCTACCCCTATTTCTTACATGATCGTATCCAATCAAAAAAAAAAAAACACACACACAAATGCATTATCACAAGGATCGAACGTTAGGAGGATAAGTTTTTTTAATGCTAGAGGATTTTATTTTGGATTTATTTGTAATATACAAATTTGTTATCACGACGTAAAAAATCCGTAGCGTTATCGTGATCGTAGCCCATGATTCTTCCTAGAAGATTAGATGACGTGAGCATGCGTGGTTTATCCAAATTTCGCGAATCCGTCCAATTGGAATTTCCAGATGGATACATGTATTGCTGATACGTAATGAATTTTTGAAAATTATCGTCATACTCCTTTGGCTCCGTCATGGCAATTTCGTCGGTATCTTTATTCACCGATTCGATAAAACGATCAGGACTGATGATCGGTTCTTTTTCAAAAATCATTTGACTCTCCGTCCTCAAATTAGCCGCATCCGGCACTTCGTAATGTTGATAATCACCAATATTATCATTATCACGATTAATGACACCTTTCCAATCATTGACGATCGTCGATCGTTCACGATCACTCATATCATCATTATACGATTCCGTAGTCAAGTAATATGCAGAATCATCTCTTTTTCGTAATTCATTCGACTTGACATTATTAATTGGCAAATCATTTGGAAAATTACCATCTTTTTCCTTGGCCACGAAAAATCTTTCTATCGCCACTCGATGACTGTTCAATGAATCCAATACTTTCCTGACGACCTTATCGTACGTAGGATGTCTCAATGCAAAATCATCGTCATCCTTTGCACTAATGACGCGATCATTGTTGTTATTATTATCGACCACAGTCATCTGCTTCGGATCGTAACCATACGATGTCTCGGTACCGTTTACAAATTTATCATCTCCCGGTACTATGTGCACCAGGTGCTTCTGTCCTCGCTGATCAGTACCCAATATAACACGTGGATTCGTGGAGTCCACGTCAGATTCGATTGGATCGGATGCATTAAATAATCCAGGAGGCTGAAAGAGGGTCAGCGGTCCAGGACGTCCCGAAGGTTTATCCCGCGACCGATGTCTCCTACCGTGAACATTTCTGCGCCGATATCTCAGATCTACGGAATCCTCTTCAATTTTCTCCTTAGGAAGATTCGATTCTGGTCCAGCGACCGAATTCTCAGCATCCTGTTTCACTTCGGTGTTTGATAACACTTTGGAATTTTTACTACTTTTTTTGGACGATAAAAATGGTCCATCCTCAGCTTCCTCTTCGGTAACGATGTTCTGTGAATTGTTGTCAGCTGAAATTTTACGTGGACCAGTGATGCTGTACGGATTTAGGGAATCTACTGATTTCTCTTGTAAAGATTTTTGCTCCTGTTGGTTAAATTTCGTCACGTAGACATAAGTACGTGGCCAGAGATTCTTCATGTGATAGCTCTCATCAATTTGGGGTGTAATCGTTAATTGAAGATCGTAGCTCGGTGTACTCGATGACGCTTTACGCTTCACTCTTCTCAACGTCCATTTTACCGTCGGATTGCTTTGCTCCGTACAAACTTCACAGTTCGTGCAACCTTCTTGACAGAGAATCCACTGTTCGTTTGGTAGATGGAAGACATCGCCTCGTGATAAAATTATCGAATCCTGATCAGCGAGTGCCGGAAGTGGTCCAGAGTAAAATGGCGCTTCTAACAATCGACGATACAGAGCATTGTTAGCCGGTGGTGGTGGTGAGATTGTTTTGAATACAAACTCCCTTAAAATATATTCCCAATACGGAGTCGAGTTGTCAGTCTGGCTTAAAGAATCTTCAGAACTTTCCTCTTGATAATTCAACACATTTCCTCTGACTTTCATTAACAAAATCTATAAAAAAATATATATAAATTTGGATTAATCAAAATAAATTATTTTTCAAATTTTTTCCAAAATTTAATCAAGGGTAATTCGCAATCTTATAAATTACCGTTACGATTGTCAGACAGCACTTTGGCAGATGCATGATATCGCTCGAGTGATCGTTAACGTACTGACGACTAATGAGTAATTAGTGACATACAGTGGGGGTGTAGAGTTTCACCAGATCGATGACTAAATCATTGGGAACGCGTAATAGATTAATTTAATTCGTCGACGGTCGATAGAGACACTGCGATCGAAAAATGCCCAGGACACATTAGGCCATTGATCAAGAATGATAACATTACTCATTGTTCAATATTATACGAACGCTCGCGATTTCAAATAGTTTTAAATCAAACATCAGAGATGTACGTGCGATAGTAATATGAGAATTGTTACGGGTACAGGTTGCATTGGGTGAGTGCATTACGGTATCGGCTGACTGTACGCTGCGCGGAATTAAATTCGCACGGAATATATCCGACATACAATATGACATGGAAATAATAGTTGGTTTTATCGTATACGCCAATGGATATTTCATAGAGCGTAATACGAAATGGAATTATTTTCATAGAGTTTATGTAAACACCACGTGTTCTTTGATCACCGTATGAAAAAGTTCATTAGAAATGACAGCTGTAATTCATTGGATTTCTTGAGAAGGTATTTCGTTAAATAATTTTCTGCTGATGCTTGTTGTATTTTTGAAAATTAATGACGTTCAATAGGTAAGTCCTTTAGTTATGATATTCTTATGGTATAAGAAATATTATATTTATTCTTACTAAAATTTATAAATCTCGTTGAATGATTTATGAAATTGTATTATTGACCAAGAACTTTTTCTATTGATACTTTTTTTCCAATGGTATGAATGGAGTCAAGAACCTGCGTAATCATTTGCGGATGCTGCTTTCGGATATACGTGCTTCCATCTGTACGCGACGTTAGGAGACGGACGACTGAGAATGGATTCGTAAAGCCATATCTCAGATGATACGCAAGTCTTCGTAGTAAGCTTGACTGAAGATAAATAGACTGGGTATCTTACCAAGGAGTTTGATGGGGCAGGTAAAGAACCTGGGAATGTACTAGCTGGGTCGGTACACCGTGATAGACATGGTAAGTAGAGATAAATTGACGGGAGGCATTCTGAAAATAGCGTTCTAGTGACATTTGTCAATTCGAAGTTATTGGCAGCGTCGCGAAAATCATGTTGGCACTGCTGTATCTTTCTAAGTTTGCAGTATTCGTGTTCCAGTCATTCCAAGTGCATTCGCTGTTTTTCGCTATTAACAGTGCATCTCAGACACAAATATTTATCGGCTGATACTGCAAGGAGGTCGAAGCCTCGTTAAACGACAAAAGAATAACGAGGACTTCAGGTTGAATCCTGTAATTCCGTTTGAATTTCCCGTGACCCAATAGCATCAACACTGAACGGGACTACAGTAAAAGATCCTACGGCTGTCGAACGGCAATTACGATTGAAATACTGTGGGAAAAAATGCAATAGTGTTATTGGGTCGATTATGACCTTTATCGCGACGTCCATTTTATCACGCACGAACACGATATACATATATGATTACGCTCTCGTGAAAAGTGGTTGAACTTGTTGCTACAATGACGAGTTTCATTAGAAAGGGTTCGACTCGTCATTCGGAGTAAGTTCTAAGAAATCATGTCCTCAGCCGTCATTCACTGTTCGCGCATTTTCAAATAAAAAAGTAGGTTATTTATTTGATT
>JARPRG010000324.1:60150-82841 GCA_031001745.1 Hartigia nigra | reverse complement strand
ACTTTTAGCTTGTTCTTTTCTTAAATGATAAATCAGCTCTTAATATCCGTTAAATGTCCACTAGGACGCGTAGGATCTTTATGCAATACGTAAATGCTTTTCTTCACTGAATTTATATATAACGAAACGGAAGTGATCGTCCGGAATCATCGAGATGATTCGTTTGATTCTTTTCATAAGAACGTTATTTTAATTCTACCAACCACTGCATACTTTATCCAGAACATAACTCGACTTCGATTTTATCATCCATCTTGCTTGAATGGATCTTTTGTTTTGATATCCGTTTTATTAGTAACAATGAACCAAACCGTTTTCAATTTCCAAAAGCGTTTATTGCCATTAATGTTTACTTTAACTTAATCGAACCAAACCTTACTTAAAGATAAACAAAACAGCATGCTATAATATTTTTTGCATTGTCATACTTTTTTTGTATATTTCAGATATAACTTATTTAACGTATGATTAACAAAGACATGCCCTTGCTATTCAAAATTAATGGGACCTTTTCAATAATTTGTATGAATACTGATTGAGTTAAGGAGGATCATTTCGTTCCCTTTACTTAACCCTAATCCTACACACATAAAGTGACAGAACGGATTACCGTTTTTCACCAACATCCTAAATATGTCCCAGACATTTTCCAGCCGTATAGACGACTGGGCGTTTCGGACATCTTGTCCTCTGTAGGATAGTAACTAAGGAAGCTGACCGCTTGCTCGTCTACATATGAGATGTAGAAACTTTTGGACAACTTCAGTCAATCGTTAAACACCCAGTGGGTACTTAATTGATTTTGCTTATTAATACGATTTAATTTAACAATAAGAAATGGAAAATTGAGATTTTTCTGAAGCCAAACGATGGGATCAATTACTCCAATTCCATTTGCCATAATTTCAATGCACAGGAAATTCGTCTTATTCTTCTTGTATTGTATCGTGCGTTGTATTCAATTACCGGATAAAGCTTTATTGTCTTTATGCTAATAATGAACACGTGCAAAATTTTCCGCAGGTGAACACGTGACTATAGTAGATCCAATGGGTTTAGGATTCTATGGAATTAAACGTTAATCATTATAATATCATCGATGTAAATTGGATTTCGTATTTTCAAACCGAGTGGAAAGAAATAAAATTTATTAGAACGATTTACAATCATTATCCGTAAATCCAATTTTCGGTATTTCAGAATCAGCTAAAATCAACAAAGTCGCGCGCAATAAAATTCTCGTTTCTTATTTCAGCGAAACAATGGATGATGACATCGATGACAAAGATGATACAAAACGGTGAGTTTATGATTAAAACATAAATTACAAATTATTTTTAATGCCGTTGTAACCAATTTACGAGTGACCTAAACGTATGACGCTTTTTTTAAGAAAATCCCGGAATCTCAGCGAGAAGAAACGCAGGGACCAGTTTAATATGTTGGTGAACGAGCTAGGCAGTATGGTGAATTCAAATACCAGAAAAATGGACAAGTCGACGGTACTTAAATCGACAATACTCTTTTTGAAAAATCATAATGGTAAGTCATAATGGAATACTACAATAACTAGTAGAAGGAGAAAAATGTAGAAATAGTTTTTAAAATAAAAAAGGTTTCTTTCTATTTTACAGAAATTGCTGTGAGATCCAGAGTTCACGAAATACAAGAAAACTGGAAACCCTCGTTTCTCTCCAATGAAGAATTCACCCATCTGATCCTCGAGGTAGGAATGCATTGTATTTTTTCATTACTTCCACAGAATGTCTCTACCTTATTGTGCATATCACGTTCTATGTACAGAGCCTTAAAAGTTTATGATTTTTTTTTATTTGCTTGCAGGCATTGGATGGATTCATTATGGTGTTTTCATCGGATGGGCGTATTTATTATGCATCTGAAAGTGTCACATCCCTTCTTGGATATCTTCCCAATGAACTATCGAATTCTACTATTTATGAAATAACATATCAGGATGATCAGGCGCAGCTCTACAGTATCCTGATAAACCATGAGAACTCTGTGGACCAGGATGGTAATAGGGAAGGTAATTCTATAAATGAAATTTCCTTTTTTGTTTTGTTTTATAAAACACCCCTTACTCCTTTTATCGTAGATAATCAAATAACCTTCACTTGCCACATAAAACGGGGAGGCTTAGATTTTCAAGAAGAACCAGTGTACGAGCTCGTTCAGTTTATTGGATACTTTCGTAAGTGTGACTCCTTTACTAATTTTCAATTAAAATTTAATTTTGCTAAATCTGTTATCGTTCCTTATATTTTTAGGACCGGATACCGAGACAAATGTAGATAATTTGGTGCCTGGTAGCCAGTATAGCGGTACTCAAGGAAATGATTCAAAGTGTGTCTTTTATTTAATTATAAATATTAATGAGCGTTAAAGGACAGGACGGTAAAATATATTAATTGTTTCTTTATTGGATTTTTGTAGATTAGTTTTTGTAGGCACAGGCCGTCTTCAAACGCCACAACTTATTCGCGAATTGTCAATGGTGGACAATAGTAAATCTGAATTCACATCAAGGCATAGCCTGGAGTGGAAATTTTTGTTTCTGGATCACAGAGCTCCACCGATCATAGGATACTTACCATTTGAAGTACTCGGAACTTCCGGTTATGACTATTATCATATTGATGACTTGGATAACGTCGTAACTTGTCATGAATCTTGTAAGTCAAGTCAAAAATTGGTTAAATTAGATGGAATAATGGAAAAATTGTTCTACGAAAGTCTGCTATACAGTTTAAAAGAATATCTAAACGTATGAATTAAGGCTTTTTATTTTTTTTAGTGATGCAAAAGGGTGAAGGGACCTCCTGTTATTACCGATTTCTTACTAAGGGTCAGCAATGGATTTGGCTTCAGACCAGATTCTATATAACATACAATCAATGGAACTCAAAACCAGAGTTTATTGTATGCAGTCATCGAGTTGTCAATTACATGGATGTTATAAAGTCGTTGCAGAAAAATGCAGAAATAATTGACAACTGTCCAGAACGCGATGTCATCGATTTACCATCGAAAAATCATCAACAACAGGTATCCAAAATTAAATAAAAAATCTAAATATCAAAAGCAAATAAAGCACCTGTAATTATTAAGATTGCAAGAATGCTCTATCTAGGATTATTTGTTATAAGGTGTCTACGTCATATCCCAGCAACGTAACAACGCCATCCTGGTCATCAAGTTCATTCAAGGCATCCAGATGTGTCAACATCAGTCCTGGACCACAGCAACAAGGCAGAGAATCGGTTACGACGACAATCTCTGCCGAGTCGCAATGCTCAAGGCAATCGCAGTAGACTAACAGCTCCCACTTGCGGACAAATTCAATCAATTTATAGCCTTTAAATTATTGCGCGACGTAAACTTTTAAACTGCTTTAATTTTTATATTTATTGATTAACAGCAAATCATAGAAAACAGAAATTATCCATATTTTGTTATGTACAGTTCATACACTTGTTTCTGACTGACTGTGAAATATTGATAGGGTTAATGATACTGCAAGATAAAAAATCGAGCTTCTACACTTTATATGCGTCTAGGTAAAACTTGTTGGGTACATATTTCATTTAAAAAAATAACCTAAATTGATACCGGGAACATGGTTAACCACTTTAGTACCATCTTAAAAATAAAAACGCGAATTGTATGTTTTTCCAATTAATTATATACACCTGAATTACCTCAGGAAAATCAAGGAAGTGATTCGTCTATTTATGTATTTATCTACGCGATAACACAAAATAGTACATTTTGTTATTAAGGCAATGTTGTAATTTATATGTACAATAATTCTATATATATATATATGAATATATGATAGAACTGAATCTATCATTTTACAGCAAATTCAGGTTTCTTACGACATTCGGCCTCCTTTTTCGAAATAGGCACGTGACTTCTTCTACAAATTATACTTATTACTTTCTCTTATATGTATCGAGCATATTAAACATACCAAATATTTAGTCCCGACTCAATGAAGAATTTCAGTTGAATGAACTAACTCCGGAAATTATTGTTTAAGCTTCCTTAAGGCATCCATAAGTATTTGAACTTCCTGGTTGACGTTATCAACAAGATCCTCGATCTGATGCTTACTGTCGATTATGTTGATACTCTGTGTGTAAGGATCGTATCTAACTCCAAACTTCCTCGGGAAGGTGTGCGTGAATTTTCTGTAATCACGAGGTAAGTAACATAAATAAAGGTTAGCAGAGAAAATGAGAATAATAATATAATCGCAATATAATAACAGTGGTATCAAAATGATGGAGCAAAATGTGGAGAAAAAGAAAAGAATTACGACCAGTGATCAATAAAGAAAAAAGACTTGTCATCCTATGTTCATTTGCATATCAACAGTGACGCATTCAATGATTTGATAATGAATGAATAGCATGATTTAAAAATAATCAAGAGGGAGAAACGACAATGAATGTGCCAATACAGAGTGAGATATTTCAAACATTGAATTTAGCTGAGATCTGTTCCTTGCCAAGAAAAAAAACCCTTGAGCCAAAAGAACAGTCATCGGGAAAGACATATTTCTTTGTATATAAGAAAAATTGACGTCGACTCACATCATTTTTTCTTTGGCGTCTTCGAAGTCCTCCGCGACAAAGTAAATCGGCTGATATTCCGTAATAGGATATTTCTGTAAGGCCGTTTTGGCTGGCTCGAAAGGCCGCAATTCCGGCTTTCCACTCAAACTATATTCCAGTTCGCCGAAGGATGACAGAAGACCGGCACCGTAAGCCTTGAGTTCGCCATTTTGCCGACATAGGCCGAACTCCACGGTGAACCAGAAGCACTGAGAGTTAAAAGAATGTAATTATTATTCATACAACACTAAATAACGTAGTAAGGTGACACACTGTGTGCTTAGTATATTGCAATGATTACAACGCCGAGATATAACATTTCCTTTCTTCATCGAACAAATATTTAAGGTCTTATATGAAATTTGCATAAATTGTTTTACTTACCGTGGCTAATTTTTCTACGTACTCATCAGGTGCACCCAGCGAGGCCAAACCGATAACCTGGCAAAATTGTGCGAATGCTGGATCCACAAATAAGGGCACGTGGCCAAGGACTTCATGACAGATATCCGGTTCCGGTGTGTACAAAGGTTTGCTGCTGTGTCTTATGTATTGCGTGGAGTGAAACACGCGGAAGGCCAAACCAGCCAGGAAGTCACGAGAAGAAAGGAGACCAGCTACTGGTCGCAGAGTGAAACCAGTACAGTCTAAAAAAATAAGATGAAGAAAAACATGGTAAATATCACAATCTTATTACCGTTATATTCTTTCTTTTTCAACAAAATAGAAATGTATCGATCGTACCTTTCAAAAATTGTGATATATCTTCGAGCTGAGGAATATTATCCTCTCTGTAGCCACAATTTTCAATAAGTAACCGAAAAACGTGATTGTGCTCCTTGCATGCAAATTTTGGATACAATTCGGTTAATTTTCGAAAAACGACACCCCACGTTGCCACTTCTTCCGGTGTGTAATTCACTTTCGGAATTGGCTCCCCGCTGAGGATAATAATGAAACAAAAAAAAGAGTATTATGATTCGGTTCGAATTCATTTGGTCTTTTTATCAATGGAATACCTACTACTTATAATTGTACGCAATGTCGGCAAAATATTTTCTTCTTGCCCGATAAACGTTGTCTGTAAAACCGGGATGGTCGCTATCGAGTTCTGAACCGTAAGACAAAATCTGATTAGCGAATTTATCCAGGTCTCGTATCCTTCTTGGAAACCATGGGACAGTGCCCATGTTGTCCTTATGATTTCTGCGAATCACAAGATCCTCCGTGAATATTGATTCGAAGTTAAAATTGTTAAAAAAAGAATTATGCTTTTTCTTCACCTTGAGATAATCGAAAAATAACTGCTTTGTTCTCGAAGAGATTCAATGGCGGCGCCTAAGTCTCCACCTGGTGCACATTCCACCATAAACTCGTAAGCAGCCATTTGACGCAATGAACTGCGAGACTCGATGTGCAATAAGTTTACCTCGTGTTTCTGGAAGATAATTATACGCCGTTACGTATATTTTGGATTCTTCGAAATATATAATTAATGTTTTTTCTAGATTTCACACGTACGGCAAAGAGTTGTAAGTATTTGCCAAGAGCTCCTACTTCGTCGGTGTCTTTAGGTGAAAAAATGAGACAAGTACTTTTCGCCGAATCTCGACCTTCCCGTATGTAATTTCCGCCATCCATGAGTTTTGGCTAAAAGACACAAAAAAAACAAGGGAACAACAATTAAACAAGGTATATATCAACGTCACTTACAATTTTAATGATCATTATTGTTTTTTTTTTATAATAAACAAAATCAACTACTCTTACGTCTCTCACTATTTGAGATGGTGCCATACTGTTTGTATTAAATGTTATATATTATATTAAATGCCCAAAATTATTTTTATTTATCAAATTCATTCACTGTCTCTTTATCGCAGTCGATGTCCGCTGATTAACATTAATATATCGCATGCTTATCTATCACCGCGCTAGTAAATCAAAACTAGCTTGAAGAAATGAAAGACGATTTATATAAGGCTATCCCTTCTGTCACAGCCATTCAACTTCCACCACCCATACTCAAAGTCATAGGTCTATCACGTTTGAAAGGATCCGACGGTGTGTTTTGCGAGGAGCAAAAAAAAAAGAAAAAAGAAAAAAGAATATCATACCGGATCGTAAACATGTTTTACAACCAATTTTCGTATAACGGGATTAATTCGGATAGGTATGATGCAACATAATATCAAAATTGCATGTGGTATACGTACGGCAAGAGAAAAAATCATTATTTTTTTTTAATTATGTAATTGGCAGTTTCCTTCTTACCACTAATCGTTCCGTAATTTCTAGAACTTATATCTGCATTTAATCGTTATTTAATCGTTCTGTAATTTCGAGAAATTATATCTTTCTAATACGTACTAGACTATCATTGCCATTTGCATATCGATATCTCTGCAATTTTTTTTGTACATCTTGATACAAACCTTATTGTACCTTTATCATTTCTCCTTAGTACTTGTAACCGGATATATTTTAGTATAATAAAAAATTGTCAGCGTCAAGGTCCTTCATTCGCAATATCATAGCACCATTTAATCATACGGATGACAAAAAGGATGTCCTTGTATGAAGTCAGTTGCGTCGATTTCACCGAAGAGAAGCTGATGAAATGTATATTCGTTATTGAGAGAGATAATAACCTTTTGTCAAATAGTGGGAGGGAGAGGTAAAATTAATTATGTTACCGATAAAAATGTCAATCAATTAAAAAGTACCTTTTTTGGAAATCTCAATTTCTTACTACGACTATCCGATGGCATACTTTTGTGTGTACACACAATCATTCATCAAACAATTTTAAAACGCCACAAACGTCTTACGAATGTCCAAACGTCCCATAAACGTCCCGCGAACGTCTTATGTATGTAATACCGCATGAAACTTATAAATAAAAAGAGTTCTTATATTAGAAAAAAAAAATTAGATCAGTCTCGAACACGTTCGTCTTACTTATTACATACATACATATATATATATATATGTATCAAATTATCTTAAATTTTACTTACATAACTTTACGCGTGATTTAATAATCTTGCACGCGCAAACTCCCAAAAATTTTCAATTGCACAAAGTTAATTAATTTCCTAATGATAAAGCCTTAGTTATGACCCCATGATAATCACAGATCATTCACACACAGTTTGATGACTGCGTATTTCAAAGATTACTAGTAAATATAAAGTGGTAGGGTTTCTACGGTACTCGGGTCAATGAAAAATCTGCGACTCATAAACGATTTAATAATTTTTAATAAATCTTACTAGATTACGTGACAGGGAAGCATATAACTCATTAGTCACAAATATTAATCGTATTATTAATGAAGTTGCGTAAGTCTACACATACCGCTGCCGCTAAATGTTTCAAAATAATTGCTATAGCAAATAACGTTTTTCTAGAGACTGCGAAGCTTCTTACCTCATCGAACTTCTCGCGTGACACGCTGATATTTGACATTTTGATATTTTCGTACGATTCAGCTGAGAATAATTGTTATTATTATCAATGCACTTTGACGAACGACAACCTCCGTCTCCGAATATCGTTTTACACTGATTTTCTCCCTGACTACAAGATGCAGTTTTATACCTAGGCACTGCTGCAATTTGTGGCAACCGTAAGATATAGTGTTATCCTGGATGTACGATAATAAAATCTACAGGCTTTCGCAATCGCGACATGCAAATGAAAATTAATAGCCAATCGGTATAATATGGGATCTTTATAAGGGCATATAGTTATCGTTACGTTTTTGGAATTATTGGTTCTTTTAATTGTTGCTTTTACCGATTTTGGCTCAGGGTAATTTTGTTCTTGATAACGTGGACGTACATATTTTGGAAGTCTCTGTGTATGACTCGTTGAAAAACCAGTTTCCCCATATTATTCGCTTGGCTATATTATCATTGCATATCAATGACTTCTTCTGTTTATCGCTAAACTGGTTTTTCACTCTGAAGTAGATGATCTTGAAAAGAGTGCAAGTAAAAAGAAATAATGATTTTCTGTTGCTCTTGTGAACAACGTAATTAGGTTGTTTTGTTTCTTTTTTTTTTATCCTCGTTTCGCAATATTCCCTTCTCTCGAATCGCTTGTAAAGAGTACGTATAAATAAATCGCGTATCGATCCTCTTCTTCGAGCAGTAAATTATCATTGGATATATGGGAGAAGAACGATAGAGTAAATGCGCAGGAATAAAACAAGATGTTAATGATATGGCAGACACGTAATTTTTTTGAAATATTCATATAGACAGATAAGTTCAATTAGATTCAAGAGTGTGGAGAGGCGCATTAATTGGTCGATGTATGCAAGTCAATACAATTAAAATGATAATTGTTAAATAAATATTCACCTTATCTGGCGGGGATCCACTTATATTGGACTCCAATTCTTCTTTATCAACGGATCTTGGAATTATCTTTCCGTACATTTTGCTGTTTGGCCTCTAACGATGAGTTTGAAATTATGTCAATTTTCAAAATGAACGGCTGAAACTTCAGAAGGGCCGATACCAGTTTTATTAATTCTTTAAATAAAATCGCTAAGGATATGGCTGTCTGATCGTTTAATGAGAACTGATGAGTTCCCGCGCACGCTGGTCTATTTTAACGGCAGCTCTCTGTCAAAAACGCAATAAACTGAAAGTAAATAAAAATGCGATAACGCGTTTGCAGAGAAAGGCTAAATCGGTCTAATTTAAAAAGGTCAGCATGCTATCATGCATGTTTGTATAACAATTTCCCATGATATATTTCATCATGGCGCGATAGTCCGAGGCTGCTAATTGATATTTTACGAATCATCGCAACTATACAGAAAAACAGAAATTAGTGGACATTGATAATGAAGCTTCTACGTGACATGTCGTTTGTGAAATCATGAAATAATGAAATCTTTTGAAATAATATCTAACTTGTGTTGTTCGAGAGACGTGACGTTATTTCATCGTCAGAAATTATGATATTGCTATTATAAACAGTGTCAAATAGCAAATAAGATCCTATGGACATGCATACGACATCCGAGGGACGTCGGTAGAACGTTTTTGTGAAATTAATAAATAAATGAATATGCGTGTATTACAATATATACTGCAGGAAATAACAGACGACAGGCTACACGCAGGACAATCATTATTTGATACTGGATTTTCTAGTAATCAGGAAATATTGTAAGTAGAAAGTATTTTACTTCGATTAATATTGAAATGTTGTAAAACGAGAACGATGGATTTATTTTACGTAGATCAGCAATGAGATAGAGAAGAGAGAATTAATATCACTTTCATTCGATGCGCGTTTCTCTTAATTAATAAACAGGGTTATTTAACTGAAACATCAACTCTCTAAATAACGTGAGTATCTCGTAGAAATACATTGCAAACTACAATAAGCGAGTAGTTCCGATTTTTCCCGCTTAAGGGGGCAGCACCTCCTGGGGAGTACATGCAGCGCCATCTCTTCGACAACCAGCGAACCCGGTCGACTTTTCGTTCCTATACCTAGAGCACTCGTGCACTTTGCACAGGAGCGTGGACCGCTTGCTGGACTCATGCAAATCAGATAAATTTCTCATACACGTTTGACAAAAATTCTTGAAACATTATTGCTATCTCGAAATCTTTAATGTCGGCTGTTGGATAATTTTCTCAGTTAATAAAATAGGGAATTATTTGTTAACGTAAAGTGCTGCCATCGCCAATATAGACAGCCATCCATGAAACTTTACGGAACCAAACAGTTAGTTTCAATATGTCTGCCAAAAGCTCACAGTTGTTTACGTACGAACGAATTTGTGAAATTTTTGTAAATTAATTCATGACACTGTCCTGTTTCTGTGATAAATAGTCAAGATGAATATGTCCGTGGAGAAGAAGAAATATCCGTCGGCTTTACCAACGAATTGGCCGACTAGGGACGAGGCATTAAGGAAAACTCAGAATCAACTGACATCCACTGGAAAGGTTGACGTTTATTACTACAGGTATCATGTGAACAAGTGATGAAAATGAAGTTCTCTCTTAATGAATGAGATAGTAATTAGTTAATCAACATCTTTATTCTTGTGTCTTTCAGTCGAGGAGTGAGAAATGATGCATCGTTAGTTCCTCCTATCAGACAGACTGCATCTATTTTTAAACAACCTGTAACCATCTATAAAACACAAAAAGACAAAGTTAAAGATATCAAGCATGGAAATCAAGAAAAGCCTAAACAGGTGAGTTTGAAAATGTCTTATCGGTGCAGTTTTTTATTGACAACCTTCGTTCATTGATATATTAATATATTACGTTGAGACTCGTAAACAATATTGGTATTGGATAATAATCAATTATTAAAAAGATTGAAAAAATATTTACAACCAAAATTACAACCATTCAATCATTTACTTGTTTAGGAAGGAGCTGAAAAAAGTGACAGCAAACATGGCTCTCAGGATAAGCCTAAGCAGGTAAATCCATTTAGCATGATCGTCATAAATGCCATTCGCATAGCTATGTTAGTGTCTCCAGATTCGCTTACAGTTTACCTCGCACTCCTTTAGTCCAATGAATTTTAATATTTATATATGTTTATCGTGTTAAATCTATATACTACAATATAATTGTACATGTACATAATAAAAAGATCCTAAATGCATTGTGTTTAAAAGTTGTATATCGGCATACCAAACTTAAGTTTTGTCATTCTCACGTCAACCAGATAAATGTATTACATACTGTGTAAATTTTCAGCTCTTTTGGGAGAAACGTTTGGAAGGTTTAAGGGCCTGCGATCCTGACGGCTACGAGTTCGACGGCATGGATTTACCAAAGACTTTGAAACCCGTAGGGCCTTATATCACTGAAGAGACGTTATTGCAAAGCGTTGCGACGGCACTACATGTATCTTCCCAACCAGTAACCGGACAGATGGGCTCGAAAACCGCCCTTGAAAAGAACCCCGGTGTCTTTCTCAATCCGGATCAACCCTTGGTTCAGGTAAAATATGCAGCTCCTCAAACCAAAATATTGATTTGCCATGAGAAAGATGCTGACTGTGTTGTTACATATATTTTTTTTTTTAAGGCTGTCTCCATTGCGGACGAAGATATTAAGAGACAGGAGGATCGCGTCGCTGTAGCCAGAAAAAAACTTCAAGATGCATTAAGGGCTATTTCTTCTTAGATAATGTTTTCCCTGATAGAATCAACATCTCCCACTCTACTAGTCTTTAAGCGTGTTACAAGCAAAGTGACAGGACTTTTCTTAATAAATGTTTTCTATAAAAGAAAAAAAAAAGAAGAGACGAACATTTGAATAAGAAAATACAAGTTTTATATTTTTACTTGAATGATGCAAGTAAATTCTAGCATAAATCTGTCTTTGATAATCGCTGTTTATTTGGCTCCATATTTCACAAATATTGAATAGAATCTTTGACGTATGCTCATCACCATAGATAACAAATATTTCTGACAAATGTTTACCCGATCAAAGCGCTCTTTATTTTCCCTATATAGCTTCGCGCAAACACATTCTCAATCGTGCGCGTTAATTACTCTAAATATTAGATAATTCTGAAATTCAAGTATAAATCGCTAATAAATCGTCGAAGAGTTTTTCGAAGAAAAATTGCGTAAAAGAAATTGAGTTTCGTTCAAAAACGACACCATAGAATCCAACGACTTCCTTCATTCCCATAGCACGAGACAGTCGCCGTACGAAGAGCCAGTAAAAGTTCTTCACAATGGTATTCAAGAATAAAGACCAATATTTATTTACGTCCAAAAAATGTCAAGGGAAACTTGTATTTAAAAAAGAAACATAATACCAGTTACAAACATATTACAGTACAATTGGTACGATTTAAAAATTCAAAAAATTTCGTACACGATCAGTAGATTACCCTAAAGCATTTACATCCAAAGTACATCCTAAGTCTCAATACTGACGAAAATAACAAAAACCAGGTTTAACAACCCTCAAAGCATTAGAAATAGTTTGAAAAACGACTTCTTCGCGCGCAGTTACCTTCTTGAAAATATATTGTTATATATATATATTCTTCAGTATATACGAAGAACCGCTCACAAAAGAATGCCCAGGTAGTCGCCTCTCAGGTAAGCGTAAGCCAGGTACGCCAGGTGGTAACCTCTTTTTTTTTATCCGTCGACCAACAGCTGTTTCCCTGTTCATAAAGGGAGCTCTCCCTCATTGTCAACCGATCCGATCCGAACCAAGTCTCGCCGTTTCGTTCGCCCTGGGCACATGTCCCACTTTAAACGCTATTACGATTTATCGAACATATGACTGACGATTCTGAAGGCGTGGATGCGCCTAACGTCACATAACGCACCTTTCATGATTTCTCTCAGTGGCGCCATTATTGTCATTGTCAATGTTGCAAAAGAAATCCAAGAAAAGGAGCTCTGTCGAGATATTTTGAAAACAACTGCTTCGTTAAAGGGAATACAAAAGTTCTGTGAGTGACATGATTATTATAAATTTTTTAAGTCTCCTACGAATTAAATAAAACCAACTTGACGTTGACACTTAGAAAATTTCTGTATCGAAGGAATCGAAAATTCTTATTACGCAAAAAGTAATACTGCCTGTACATTGTTATTGTGTTGGTTAAATTTGTTTTAACACGTTTTAGGTTACCTGACGTTTATAGGTGAATTTATTAATTGCATGCATACGTATATTATTTTACATAATGATTATTACTACGCGTATCGGATGAAACAGGAATAAAATTCTCGAAGCTTCGCGGGGTAGAATTTATACAGCGTTCTACGAGTATAAATAGAATATATATATATATATATATCTAAGGTGCAGTATCGATCACGTACACGTAAATACATGTCAGGGAGACGAGAGGAAAAAATGTTAGAATTTCAACTGTTCAATTAGACGTCAAACTTCGTGACGTCTATTGGAAATTTTATGAAGAAAACATAAATATATAGATACAGTGTATGTCTATCCAAGTTCCCAAGCATACGTAGCAGTAAATATTTTCGCTTATAGGTACCAGTCGATGATAAAACATACGAATTGCAGATTTCCGATGTAACCGAGCGTCAATGAGACTGTCGAGTGCCAATCACGTAATCATTGTTGACTGACTTTCTCCTACGAGAAAAGAGAGAAAATACATGTACTTCTTACCATATGTATATATCACTATATATTATTATATACTGCTATACTAGGTCTGGTTGACCCTCAGGCTTCTTCCCTCCTTTAGTACCTTCCGTCAGACAGGCTTCCGCCTGCGCCATTGTTCGATTCGGTTGCACAGGAAGACGGGAATATATATATATAGCAAAAAATAACTCGGCTCAAATCTATTGACGAGAGCTAGTTCAAAAGAACTCGGTTGCAGCCTCCCTTTAAGCATCGGTTAGGTCGTAGACATTACGGCCGAAGTCCCTTTTATTATGAGAACGCTCTCGATTTCATACGTAGCCGTTCAGGAGTTTCCTTACAAGCCAACCATTTCTTTGGCGAAAGCTGTCTGCCGTTGCGATCGATTTGTCCCTGAGAATCGATGCTCTTTCTCTTTGTCCGTTTATCTGCGTGATCCTACGACGCGTTGATTTTATTAATTTAAAACTGCATCGTGGACACGAAAGAATAATTTTATAAATGAGTAATTATGGTTTATTTTTTGTGTTAAGGAGAAAAGTCATTCACAATTATATTTCATTGGTCGATGCTATACGTATGAATGTTAACCATTTCTTTTTTTTTTTTCTTTTCCGTTTCAACATTAACGTCGGCTTGTGTTTATTAATTTTGTTGTTCGATAAAATTTTTCGTATTATTTTGAATTACTTGTATCGATATGGTGCGACAAGTCGATAACCCAAAGCTTTCGTATCAATCAATAATACAGCGTAATAACTACATCGCCTAATGCATGGCAACGCGTAACAACGGCTACGTCGAGTCACAGGCTAGCAATGCGGTTCTTTCATTCTTTTCTACCGCCAGAAAGTTGCCGCCAACTCAGACAGACTCTCGTTTGACTCCTTGCCTGACTGCCTCTTCGTGTTCCTCTGTTCCCCTGGGAGTACGTTTCTCTGGAGACTTGATGCTGGGACCTGGAATAGCTGTTAGATTGGCAGCGTTGATCGAAATCGAAAGAAGTCTCACGTGCCAGTTGGTATATACATATCTTGAGGTGGGACTTGCCTCGGGAATATAGTGAGTCCAGGGTACGTGGGGACCTGGTGCCAGAGGAACTTTTGCAAAGCGACGACAATGATTACAACCGGTTGACCGGTTGAAAAATAGCTGCTAGAACGAGACGGACTTAGTTAATGTCTGAAGTGAAATTGTCGCTTTTTTAATTCTTCGTACGATAATTGAGATTGTGTCGATTAAGATTGATCATATCGATAATTTATCGATTTAGGATAATTATTCTTTATCCTCTTGTACTAAAACTATCTATCCTTTTTTTAAAATTCATTACAATTTATATATTACAGAGTTTTATTTACTCTTTGTCGTGGCGCCTTTCAGGCCAACCATCTTCGCAAGGCTATTCACCTTGAATTCAGTGTAGAAATATTTCTCGTTTATAGAATCTATCTATATCCAATTATACTTATTAAACATTAGTGTCTTTAATTTGTTTTTGAGTAAGGAACAAATACAAGTATTGCTTTTAGTCAGAGCAGTAACCTATTCGAAGGTGGGTGTGTACAGTAGCGCCGCCACGTTCAAAATTGAGAAGTTCGCATGTTCGGACGTTATTGAACAACGGCGCATGCGCTAATGTCACGACAGCCGGTTGGCGTGCGTATGCAACGTTCCAAAATCTTAAACGAATTTTGCTTCTTTCACTTTTTTTTCATTGCTTTTCCTTCATCCTTCCATCGCGAAAAAGACGTTTGGACGGAGCATGCGATATCGCGATTGAAAGTTTCGTGTCGACGAGTCCAGGCAGGTGCCCATGGAGCGACCGACGCCTGTTCGAGTACGAGACAGCCTTGAACGTTCGGGTCGTTGCTTTAGAACGATGAGAGGCGTCGCTCTGCGTTCCTCTGTTCGCCGCTCGTTTCATTCGTTCATTTGCCGCCTCGCTCGCTCATGGTTACTCACGAAAACGTAACTGGTTCCTATCACCTGCGGTGCGAACGAACCCTATGACTTATCGACGAGCCAACAGATAGCGCGAGGAGTTATTTACTACTATATATTATGTTACATATGTAGGTAAACTAACTGTCTCGTACTGACATTATGACAGTTACTAACCTCAAAATTTGCTCCAGGAGCAGTCGATGCACTCGTATTGAAAATTCGCATGCGCGAATCTCAGGATTGAAAGGTTAAAGGACTGGTCACAGGGGTTCTCAATTTTAAGGATCCATTGTGAGAGTTCAAGTGGTGAGTTAAATATTTTTTTTATCTTTAAAATTGAATTTATTGTTTAATTTTTTTTTTATGTTTGTACGTTCATTTTTCCTGCCAATTTTTGTGGTCCAACGGCGAAGAATCTGTCGATGTCAAGCCAATGGATCCTCTCGAGACAATAGAAGAGAGCCTCGATTTCGGTTCAAGGTCCGTAGACGTCTAGAATGTTTTTAGATCGCATTTCTTTTCACTCTTACTTAACGAAAGTACTAAACGTAATACAGGCGAGATTTAATTCGTCTTTTTTATACGTCGTATAAATAGTGCATTAGATCTACAGGTTCAAGGATGTAATAATCGAACAACGTGATTTCATTCTTTCTTTTTAAGTGACTGTAATCAATGATGGCCATAACCAACCACCATAAATTCTACGTTGGTATCGAATTCCATGATCATGTTGGTTGGAGGTTTTACTTGAAGTGTCATTCTGACTACTGACGGTCTTGCGTCAGGAATGAGTTCCTTGGGGAATAAATATAAATATGGGTACCAGTGGGAGGTGCCATGAAGATGCTGCGATACGCTTCTTATTCCTTCTGGACCTTATTGCTGGTTTATTTCTGTGTTCTTATCTCTGGCACGTTCAATGACTGATTGTCCGCTGAGGAATCACCATGAAATTCTGTTCATAAGGTTCGTATCAAATTCTCAATAAGTCTTTGCACTTTGACGCTCATAGTCGCCTGTTAAAGAACCGTTCACCGAATCAATTTATCAGTATTAACGGACGATAACCTTGAATATATTAGAATCCAAAGAAATACGTAAAAAAAAATCTTGACGCTTCGTACGGAGAAATATTCGTAGGTTTCATAAGATGTCCTGAAGGACCCTTGAACACGAAAGAAGCAGCTTTTCGTCCTAGCATCCATAAACCACCGGTTCTTTTTCGCCTCGAACTTCTTCAGCTACGTATCTACATAAATCAGAGAAAATAACGGGAAGCGATCGGATCTTTCATTTGTATATCCAATAACATTTAACTCCAAGATCTCTGAAAAGATATCAAAGACATAATACTCAGTTTACAAAAATCACGTAGTTATCAGTTACAAGATAAGACATTCATTCTCATCCCTGTCATGATAAACAAATAATCGGCATCGTCAACCAAGCACAAGTTACACGATATTCCATACCATTTTTTCTCGATTTTCAAGATGCACTATGCACGAGAAAAAAAAGGGAACAAAGAAAAATTATTATCATCAGTGAGAGACAAGAAAGAGAGGGTATCTACGGCACGGAGTAGTATCAGAACGGATAAGGGGATGAGAAGGAGGACGAGCAAAGAGCATAAACGGAGAGTAGGAGAATTTTCTATGAAAAAAAAAAAAAAATGTATCCCGGGGGTTGGCGAGCCAGGCGAGCACAGAACAGGGCGCCGTGAATGCGAAAGAAGGTACGTGGCTCGCTGGGTAGCCGGTATGGTGGTGGGGAAGGGTGGTCCCGGTACCACGTGACTATTCCGACCAATAGGAGCACCGTAAACCCGGCGTCTGGCACATGGCGGCAGTGCCGCCTGCTCCGCAGTCGCAGTTCGTCGCAGTCAGTCGCAGTGGCACATTCGAGTGGGTAGTCGCACGCGCCTGCCTTGAGCTTTGCCTATTACCCGCCGCGACGCTCGGACTTCAGTCGGTCGGTGACGCCAACGTGATCACCATCATCATTCTCGCCCTTCGCTATAATAAAACTTACCGAGCACGAATAATAATTGATCGATGTACAAGAGAATACCGGTGAAGGACGTCAACGAGAACGCGTTTTATAACGTTTAACGTCGTTCGCGAAAGAAAACCTGTGCGAGAGAGATAGAGATATAGCCGCGAATTTCAAACGGAGAAGAAAGAGAGTAAAGTCAGGACTGGAGAGAAAATCGGAGATAAGGAGATAACTAAAGGGAGTCCTGTGGCAGAAGTCGTTGAGATAGAAAGAGATCAAGTGAGGATTTTCTCTGCTGACGAAATAAATAATATATTACGGACGTTAGTTCGTGATAGACAGAAAATACGTAGATACATATATATGTATATATACGTCTGTATATATGTATATGTATAATCGTACTCACGTGACGTGAAGAGCGTGTGACGAATATTCGAAAAGAAAAAAAAAAAGATACACGAGGAACGTTTATAATTTATTTTTGTACAGTGTATAACCTTTGTATACTTTGCCCACGTTGGTAAGAAAACGCGCGGTATACAAGACAAACAAAAAGACCAAAATTTTTGGTGCAAAATCTCGAGTATCATCATCGGCTACATCCTGCGTATTTATACGTCGTGATTCTCATTGTCGTCATATTCGTAAACTGTTGGTTCCTGACGGCGCAAGAAAAATCTAATCCTCGTGCACATCTCCATCTAATAAGAAAGAGAATCGGATACAATTGTGAGAAAGAGAGGACGAGAGAGACAAAGGAAGACGCGTAATTAATAGTGTGTACAAGAGTGCAAGTAGAATTAACGGCAGAAGATAGAGAAAGTCAGTAAAGCTTACTTGAAACAAAAGAAAATCAATAAACGAAATTTATCGATAAAATTCTAAAAGTGGTAAATACTGTTTATTCCACCCTCAGACGCTAATAGACCAGGATGCCGACGAGTATGCCGTCGAGTTTATTCAGCGAAATGGATCGTGGTGCAGCAGGCGGTGGTGCCGGTTCTCTCGAGGAACAACGTGCCCTGCAGTTGGCCTTCGAGTTGTCTATGATCGGATTTGAAGGCAGCGCAGGATGTCCTTCTACAGGAACCGGCACAGGATCTGGATCGGCGAATGATTCTGATCCGCTTCAGGCTACCCCGGCCAGCGTCTTCGAGGAAGCAAGATCTAAAAAGAGCCAAAACATGACCGAGTGCGTTCCAGTGCCCAGCAGCGAGCACGTGGCTGAGATCGTTGGCCGACAAGGTAAGTTTTCAAACCGAGATGGCATAACCTAACCTAACCTAACCTAGATTATATCAATATCCCAATTAAATTCTCATCGTTTAGTCTTATTTATTTTATCGTATCTTCTTTTTTGGGCAATTTTTCGAATAATCTTTTCTTTCGACGTTACGCCTATGAGCAGAGACTACGTTAATCATAGTCGTACCCGTGACCCTTTTTAAGGCCATTTTGATATTCCGTCTGTTGAGCGTCGTATTATTTCACATAACTGGGATTCTCTTTGTCCCTCGAATAATCCCAGTGTCAAGATAATTGCGTAATGATCGATTTATTATTAGTTTTCTCTTTAAGACTTTACGTCGATTTTAGTCCCTTATTTCGTACGAAAGCTCTGAAAGTTGGAGCGATTGTTCAATGAGAATGCACTTTACGCATAGGTTTAATGATCTGCTAGAATATCTGACGCTCGTTGCACTCGTTGACGCGTTTATAAATGCTTATCCATTTTTCTGTCGCGCTCAAGTTAAATCAGCATTGTTTTCATACATGTGTCGCTCGACGACTTTCCTAACCTTGGCACGAGGCGCGCGCCGATCGAGCGAGCGAGTTACGCGAAAATCACGAACGATCATCGTCCGTTGCGAACGCGTCCATTCACATGAATATTTTAATACGGCCGGACATTGATTTATTGGCTCTCGCCAATCGTAGTCCTTCGTTTTCACCTAGAATAACACCAAGCACTTCTTTTCGCCTTATAAAAGAACACAAATAGTATATTAATGAGAAAAATAAGTCGCTCGAAATCAAACGTTGAGCCAAACCTACGCAGGAAACCCAAAAGTGATAATCCCCCAACGTTCTTATCAGTCTAGGACAGTGTGAGGTAGACACCGGAAGTTTACTTTCATAATGTCACTATCTTCATACACCTCCTTTCTTTATTTCTTCGTTATTTCTCACACTTATTTTATTGTTTATCCGCTTTCCTCCCCTCAATACGTTCCATCGCAATGGCGCGACTACGTATGACGCAAGTAATATCGAAGCGTCACTCCTCTTGGACTGCTTTCGAAGGTCTTGACCCTCAACGGAGAAAATAAAAAGTATTACGGGCTCATAGAGATGCTCTTGGTGGCTGCACCAATCTGTATATCCGTGCACGGCACACACGTGTTTATATGTATGTACATATATATATATACACTCAAGTATATGAGAAGCTGCCGCCACTGTTCTGTTCCAGAAGATTCCATCTTTTTGTGGCCTCATCCTATTTGGCTCTGTTCACAAGAGTTCTTACAATATCTCATCAAATCATAGTGTCTACATGCGAATGCGGTTTTCGCATGAATAAATGCAGCTTCTCAATGTCCGACGCAGTCGTAGCCAAATTTCGTACAGAATTTTAGGAGCCCCCCTTACGTCCTCGTTTACATTGAACAGGTAGACCAAGCAAATTTGTAAACAGGTAGTATCTATTAGCATGGACACCTGGTACTTAGAAGGAAAGTTTATTGCGAAAGGAAGAGTCTCTTAGGCGACTATCGGCTCCCTAATATTCTTGTATGTGACTTTTTTTTTTTCTCTCGTTTTCAACGCTCGCTGTGGACGCTTACGAACGCACGTTTAGAATTAGGCAATGGATATTAATATTGGCACTAGGCCTAATGGGCATCCTGGCTTCTTAAAGTTGGGCTCACGCACGATAACCAGGTGTGATGTCAGTACATGACTTTAATTGTGATTCGATCAATTGACAAATATTATAGCACCGGGTATGCATAGGAGCGACGACAGATTAAAATCTTAGATCAATCAGCGACCGAGATTATGAAGCGCGTGGAGCCGGAAATGTAGTTATAATTTATTTATATCATTAAGGAAGCAATAAGTCCTGGTGATAATTCTAGATAAGTGAGTTATAATAACGTAAAATAAATATTACTCGTGGGTACTGTAGCTTGGACGCCACACGTGTTTCGTTAGTCGGAATAGCCTTTAAGGTTTATCGTCGGGCGTTTGTAATTTCGCGAACTGCTGCGAAATGACATGTTACGTAGAAACGCGTGCAGGACTTTTTCGTCCCTGGCTGCACACGGCATACTGATTAGAAAGAATTAGGATGGACTACTGTGACGTCACTCGATTGATGTATCGCACTCCGCAGTAGCAATAATATCAGGTTTAGTTTATTTGATTTGTAATGTCACTGTGAATGACTGACGCAGCGACTGTGCGAGTCAGTCAGTGTCTAATGGGATTAGAAAGATTCGAGAGACAGGAGCGAAGGACAGATACTGGCATAAGTGTCAAGGAGTGGAGAGGTTAGAAGAAAGAGAGAGAGAGAGAGAGAGAGAGAGAGAGTGTGAGCGAGCGGGAAAGAGAGAGGAAATGCAGCACGTTGTAACGACAGGAAACCATGTGCTCCTGGACCACGTGAAGAATACTAACCTTTCTACTAATATTGACCCTCTAATATTAGAACGAACTGTATTAAACGTGGAGATGAACTCCTTTTACATGGATTCCCCTTGGCCTGTTCAGATGGATATATTTTTTGTAATTAAATAATTTTTAATTTTTTTTTTTTCTCGAGCCACGTGACGCGACGCCATTAATTCTAGATGCCATTGATGTTCTTGTAATTGCGAATGTCGTTATTTTCACTTGGTTACATCTTGATTCTCGCTATACGTTGCGTCAGCAATTGAGTACTCATTTATTTGCGAAATTGTGAATAAACTTTTAATACCGAATCACGTGGTCATTCCGATCGGTAATAATCGTGAATGCTCGAGTCGCGAATCTTTGACCGGAAAGCGCGATCGGCTCCTCCGGGGACCTGTAACGACTTCTAACGAGTTGGATACGCTCTTCCATTATGAGGATGTGGCTATTTGTTGAGAGTGTTCTCTCTCTCTCTCTCTCTCTTTCTCTCGTACCGGAAGTAGTAATGAGCGCCTCTGTCGCTAGACGCGTCGGACGTGACGACGCGATGCTCGCCGATGACGTTACTTTGGAAATGATCGGTTGGACTGATGTAAGAGTGAAAATGATGATTTGAACAAGTAAAGACAGAGAGAGAGAAAGAGATAGAGATAGAGAGCGTTGACATTAGTGCTATATATATGGACCAGCACAATTTTGACGGGTATTTCAAATCAGCTATGAAAGTATAAGAAAAATTAAAAAAAAAAAAGCGACAGAATATTAAAGAGCCACGTCATATTTCGGTTGTAGGAACCTCATTACATTTTTCATTCTTTTTTTTGATGTTGTCTCTTATTATTGGGAGACAAGCAGTAAAGATGTCGCCGCTATCATTCGCCCCGACAATTCCCTCAGACGCACGAATTTAACGTGCGGACCTCATGCCGCGCGATCGCCGCTCCATGTTCTTTCTTTCTTATTTTTGTTTTCTTTTTTCTTTTTCTGCCCTCCTTGTCGCCTTTCTCTACTCCTACGCGATACACTTATCCACCGTCTCTCTTCAAGTCATTCTCTCTCCGGGTCCGTCTTTCTCTTTCTCGCTCTCTCTCTCTCTCTCTCTCTCCGAACGTACTCCTATACCTCTTGGAAAAGCACCAGGACTCCAGGAAAGAGATGCTGTCGCGCTTAACGTTGCTCGTAATCTCCAGTCGTATTGGTGCGTCGTCCTAAACACATTTACATACGTGAGAATGCGTGGGTGGTAACCACCACCACCACCACCACCACC
>JARPRG010000324.1:43093-56666 GCA_031001745.1 Hartigia nigra | reverse complement strand
TTTTATTTTGAAAAAGAATCATCGCGCCTCTGGGCAAGCGGGAAGGAAGCTGATGGGATTCCGGATGAGAATTTCGTAATGCCAACCTACAGATTTAAATGTGTTAGGATGATACTTGCCATTAAAAGATACTTAGGCATGCTATTAAGTAATCGGTAATTGCGAAAAGGTGACGTGAAATTGATATACCTTGAGGTTACGTCAAGGATACGGATGGCTTTAGTGCTAATCGAGAATTAGAAACGGTTCATAATTAAGTAAAGATTTCTTTCTTCATGGATCGTCATCGTACTTGAAATTGCGTCTTTTATTTTTAGTTATTTAAAACGTCCATTCCACGTATGCAAAGATTTGGTATTTTACCACGCTGCCTGCTGAATCTTTTTTTTTTTTTGTTGACATTCACCCTTTAACAAATATGATCGACGGCAGCTAATCATGCTCTATAAAAGAGGCAGAAGACATTTTGAACGAGAGAAACCGGACTGTCAACCCCGATACTATATAATACTAATTGACTCGCTAATGACGTTATAACAATGTCATTACGTCATCGATGCCCGATCGTATTTTCAACCCGTGTCATACATAAATGCACTAACCGGTAGAACGAACCGCGTAATTATCGTCACTTATCGCGACTTACACTAATTACACAATTTTTTTTTTTAATAACAAATCCGACAAAGCATCCGCCCGTAAAAATGATCCGACTTAAAAGAGAAAAAAAAACTGCAGCATTTTTCGTGAGGCACCACGACCGCTAGTGAAGCGTACGTTAAATAGGAACGGACTCATCCGGTCGACTCCTGGACCAAGGATTTGCACGAAGCATAAGTCATCCGCTCAAGGACGTACAAGTGTTTATTTAACCCAGCCTATACCTATATATATAGATTACAACAGACTCTAGATGGCTAATACTCTAATATATTAATAACGTATATATAAAATACGTTAGATCCTTCCATTGGACGGCCATGACAGTTCATTCGACCATATGGGGGGGGATACACACCCATAATCCATCTTGGTTCGCCTAGTTGGGTCGCTGCCAAAATTGACTACGTAATTTCCTTCAGGTGGTTTAACCTGAAGGCAGATCAGTCTGAAGGGTCTATGGGGCTTGGGGGATGATCATATACCGATGCAGGCTTATATAGCTTCGGCAATGATCCCAAGGGATGATCTACAGATCAGACTTCCAAACTGAATGAGACTCAGCGACTCTCAACTCTGGCAAAGAAAGACTCTCGGCGGGGCTGTCGGACTCCGCGTGTAGCCTCTGGCGCGCTCTTTTTCTCTCTTCCGTTTCGTCCCTTTGTCCAGACCTGCAACGCGAACGCGCGCGACCCGCTCGCCTTGAGACAAAGAGACGCGTTACTCCGCCACGGCAGCGCGGTCGTGCTCTATTATTAAGTTTTTGCAATTTATTTGTGTCTGCCGTGGCTTCGAGTCTCGTTTTCAGAGAGTCGTCAGCCTCTGAACTCTCTTTGTCTCTTCTTGCCTTCTTTCTCTCGCTCCATTGCTGTCTTTCTTTTCTTTTCTTTTTTTTTCGCAACCTACGGCCATCTTCCTTCGATACGCACTGCGCATGCGTTATGCGCAATGCCGAGACGTTACTCTACGTTTCATCCCTTGATCTTTATTGTCCTTGGTAATACCAACCCTTGGATCTTTATAAGACCCGAAAAAGGTCTCGTCCTTATTCGCCAAATTCAAATCGTCCTATGTACTCTAATCCTTAACTACTATAGTATACGTATATAGGTATATGAGAAGTTATAAAAAATGTTCACTCGATCTCAAGCAAGGGTGGCTATATCCAAGGGGTACCAATCTCCATCGAAATGTACCCCACATCTAAGCGGTACCAATCCCTATACAAAAATTTCTCTGATCTTCGCCCTATAACTTATGATATATTTTACCCATTATCTTCAACCTTACCTTTAACGCTCTTAAATATTCTCACGTTTCTTTCTCGTAGTGGGCCTACAGAGAGGTTAGGGTCTTTTCAGGTCCTTGCCGAACTTTGAAAAACGGTATTTCTTACTACCTGACTCCAAAATCCTCAATTATATCTACGTCCTTGGACTTTACCAATAGCTATACATATAGTGCAAGTACGTTGCCAATAGGTACGTGCATCTCGTACCCTTTGATTCTCTTGAGGCGCTAATGGCAGTCATAGGTCACGGAGACCACGTCACTGATGTTTATTGGATTACCTTTGGCGCAGAACTGTCGGTGCGTATCGCCGCAGTGCCTTAACACTCAAGTTGACAGGGTCGCTCGGGACGTGTCGTCTGTTTGCGTCTTGTGAAATTCAAGAATTTCTCTTCTGACGGGCCACTTTTCTCTCTGGGGCTTGTATTCGCTATACCTGAGACTGTCGAAAGGGGATGAGAGCAGTCTGTTCAAGGATCCTTACTATGGTTTGTTCTATTACCCATTAATGTTCCGCTCGGCATCTCTGCCTGCCTACCTGTCTGTTATATATATATATACACACCTCTATACCTAGCTACCTACCTGTCGTCTTCTTCGCCAAGGGTACCATAACGCGAAGCGACGCCATTCTGCTTTGAGAGAGCAGATAATTAAATCACGCGAACATGTTCTGCTGCCTCTGTCGTTAAATCGGGACTGTTGTTGGGACTGACTCGCGCCGAGTACCCAGAATGCACCGGGACATTGCATGGACACACTGACCTTTCCTATAGATATAGATATCGTTGGCGTGCTTATCTTTTTTTTTATTTTTTTTATTTTTTTTCCGTCGAGAGAGAAAGGAGTCGCTGTACATTATTTTTTTTTTTTACGCGTTTAATATACCAGGACTGAATTTTTTAAATCGTCCTGTATATTTATGTATACTGATTTGAATGTTTAAAACGTGCTTCTTCTTATGCGTGGGGGCGGGTGGGGTCTGTATTCAACGCTTCCTGTCGATGAATGACTCGGGCATAACATAATAATGCCCGTTCAGGAAGGAACGGGAAGTCGATAAAAAGGAGAGAGAGGTAGAGAGATAAAAAGAAAGTCGAAAAACCAAGTCGATACACAGGAGTGGAAATTTAGGTAGAAAGTAGCAGGACGACGACGTCTACCAAGGCAAAGAGCGGAAGAGGGTCTAGACGTGACTCGAATTTTAAGAGAGAAACGAAACTGCGCAAGCGCTCGTACAATTTTTAATCTTATGAAAGAACGTGGCGAACCCAAGAGCCAAATTGCTTTTTTATCTCTCAAAATTTTTTTTTTTTTAAACCTCAAGACACTTTTTTACATTTTGCGAATCCTCGAGCAATAGCGTTCATACGTGATGAAAATGGTCCATGCCGGAAAAGATCTTTGTTTTTTCAAACAGGAAAATAGAAAAACTACAGCACGCGTGCCTAACCTAATCTATTTACAGTATCTATTTTTTTAAACATAGCACGCGATGACTGTCTCAAGCTTTCTTTTTTTTTTGTATCCATATTTTTCATTAATTAAAAATCGTCCTCAGACACACGCGTCGCATACAATGAAAATCCTATGGCGTCAAGACGCCAAGACTGTGGCGCCTCTGGTTGAGAGTCACGGTGACGTCGAATCGTTGAACCACGGAGTGGTTCAGTGGCTCCAAGGCCGGCGGAAACCACGGGTGGGATACAGCGTATACACAACACAGAAAAGAGTCTTCTTCGACTGGAAGCTACTACGATCTTCTCGTAGCTTCGCCGCAGTCCTGCCAACCGACCGATCGACCAACCCTGCCCGAAGAAGGGCCGTAAGGCCCCGCTGCTACGGAGTTACGGCAGGATCTGGCGGGCCGGGGCCTTACGGGCCTCTTCGTCCCTCACACTGTTACAATAACTTACTCACACTGCTTGCCGCTCGCCTGCATGCTTACTTGCTCTCCCTTTCTCGTGGGAGACAAAAATGCCGTCTCGTGCAGCAAAACTCATTTCATCGGCGTCGGCCTCTACGTCGCATGTGGTGCGTCGGGATCATGAGCCTATGAGCATCCTGGGACTTGGCTATAGCCCTCTTTATATCTTTATATATATATATATATATATATGTTGTCCTTCTTTTAGTATACGTCACACTTTCTCTGTATATACTGCGTTTCTTCTATCGGTCTGTCTTTGTCTCCTTCAGTCGCTCTCTGACCACCGACATGCACACATCCCCCTCGTCCGTCCCATAGTATTGTGCCGTCCCTCTTACTCTTCTCTTTCCTTCTTCGTTCGCGATGCATTAGAGCCCGCTGGCTGTCTTTGTGCGCCATCACTGAATTCCAGTCAACCCCTTCCAACGGATCCGCCATCCTTTAGTCTCACGTACCGGATACAGTTTAGGATGGAATTTCGCTATGATCATCCCTTCGTCCGTACAGGTACTCCTTCGAGGACATCTGATCCTTACTACTCTCGGGTAATACGTGATTTCATTCTTACGCTCTTACGAGACAATTCCTAAAAATATGGTTTTTCCCTTTTTTTTTTTTGAACTTCACAAAAATTTCGGGTATCTTTAAGATCATACCTAACCGTGGTTTACGTGACGCAATGCTGAATATACGTTTGTCGTTTGTGTGTATGTGCCATTTGCCTTTACGCAGGATGTGACGTCATAGCTCTTGTACCATCTTACCCATTAGAGATGTCACCACTTGCCACCGGTCTCTACTGTCTGCGGGCTTCGTACAAGTTGCCAGCAAGTTGACTTACAGTTTCTCGTATGTTGACGTAGGTCAGGTGCTTACGATAATGAGTCCTCCTGCCGAGTTTTAAGGGTTGGGCCCCGTCAACGTGGCTGCGGTCACGCAGCATCTGCCGCAACGTGCATCTGTCATGGCAGATGCGACTTGGACGCTTCTTAACCACCACGTTATACAGGGCATTAATGTACCGCGGGTATTTTGATTACATTGCTACGGTCACTTTTTTTTTTTATTACACATCTCACGGGGGCAGGTTACGTAAGACCTCGTGTTACCTGTCCGAATTACGTCACAGGGCCCTTTCGGTATTTAGACATTTCGCCTGCACTGACGTTCCTCCTGTTGTTTTTTTCTTCAAAATTTTCAATATTGCGTAAGATAAACTGGGCAGGGTTCCCTAACATCGTTAAGCCGCCCCTGAATATCCTTCCACTCGATTCTTGACTCACCTCTCTTTTTTTTCTTACTCTTTCCCTCTCCTTTTCTCTCTCTCTCGCTCTCTCGCACTTCATCCCTTGAACTCGTATCTCCCTTTATGATTCGTGGGAGTTAGCTAATGGTACTCGTGCTTGCTACGTTTCGGTCCATGCAGGTTACGTTCCCATGGAAACCATTGGCGTAGCACGAGCCAATAGGTTTTCTCATTTTTTTTTTTTTTGTTAATCTCTACAATGAAATCAATCGCTTATATTATTCTATGCTAATCGACTACATGATCTCGTCCAGTATTTCTTGTCTCGTCTCCCCTTGTATGTCTAACACGAGGCAACGATACGCGAACAATCGAATTTTTCCCATTATCTTTCGACTGATCCTCCACGCGAACCCACTGTCGGTAAAGCAGACAGCCGTACGAACGAGTGACGGCATTTTATTTTTGAAACGCGAGAACACAATCTCTCCAAGTGCCTTAAGCCGACGAAATAAAAAGGACATTCGTAGACTGTTACTTGACTTTAAAGTATTTATCGGTTCAGGGACGTATCAATGCGTAAATTCTTTAAGTGATAATAAAAAAAAAAAAGACTAAAAAACATCTAACATAAGTCATAAATATCGGACACAAGGTTTTGACCGTTTACATGTATATCTCGATAGGCGCAGCGAAGAAAATAAAAAGTTTAAGTCTAATCCACATATCGGATACAAGGTTTCACGTAACTCAAGTTTGCGAACGTGACGAGTGATATTACACACTGTGTATAGTCGTGACCTCCCCCCCCCTCTCTCTCTCTCTCTCTCTCTCTCTCTCTTAATTACCCTCTTGTGCGTTCCATAATCGATCGAAGGATCCGATCTACCTTGATCTTAAGCATCACCATAGAAATAGACAAACCTCTTATTATTTCTCTCAAGCCTGATTTATCCTTCGAGTCTTCAATCCTTAAGGGTGATTCACTGTTAGGTCAATATGCGTCGTGAGTCTCACGCTATACGCGTGTCGTACGATGCGAGGGTGGGCTGATTGTCCCTCTTACCCTTGTTGCTGCTGCATCGCTGTCTCTCGCTCTCTCCTATAGTTATATATTTACTTGCTTACTCCCTCCCCCCTGGGTCTCCCCACCATTCTCTCCTACCCTTCATCCTACATGATCAATAAACGCAACGTTCGTCGGCCTCTACTGGTACTCTGCGTGCGTGTTGCGTGGATACTACCAATTGGGATTGGCTACTACTGTGATGAGCGGGGGGTTTGATGGTAGTCGTAAAGGCGACGGCGGTGGTAGCGGTAACTGTCGCTAACCCATATAGGGTGGGTAACCCCTGGAGCTAGCTCAAAAGGGATAACCTTATTGCGTGCACGAATAATTAATTCAATTTCACTGTAGCCTTCGTACCGAGTCTCTATCGTGGCCACGATGTTTAATCCTTCCTGCATTCGATTTCGCTTTGGAATTAAATGACCCTTTTGATTCACTCGTGTGGATGCACTTTTTTGGTTTTTTTTTTGTTTCCTTAATGCACTAATTATTTTATCACTTATCCATGGTGTTTATTTGCGAACAATTGTTTTTCTTTTTTTTCCTCGAGTTTATTTTGCACGACGTTCCCTGACCACGGGATCACTCTTCTTCACGGTCTCGTACGCGACGCACTTTTGCACGGGCTGCTACGACGTCGTATTCTTATCGCTTGAAAGTCGTTATCGGCCTCGACCGGGACCTGCAGGTATATTTTCTGGCGCGACGCGTTTGATAACGCGAAGAAAAAAAAAAAAAACTCGCTGGGCTACCACGACTTTGATAATGCCGATAAGAATGGGACGGTAAAAGTGACGTGTAAATAAATAAAAAAAAAAAAAGAAGGATTTTTTCTTTCTACTTATCCAATCGTTTTATTATTCTCTGTCTATGCGCATTCGATTGTCACGAATTGCACGTGCTATGACATCACGACGAAATTGCTCTTTGATAACGCGTTACCGGTGACACTGATTTACTCTGCTCGGTCATAGAGCATGAGATACGTGAGATATATCAAGTTTGACGATACAAAATATATTTCTAATGTATCGTTTATTGAGTCAAAAAATTAACATCGAAAATACTCTCTCGACTATTCTCTGACTCCTGGCGCTGATAATCAGTCCTCGTGAATATGAGTCACGACGAAGGAGGTCGAGAAGGATACCGCGTGCGGCACGCATAACGCATCACGTTTAACGCAACCTTACTCGGTCCGTATATTATACATATAGACGGTTCTTGCTTTACCTGGCGAAGTAAAACTTTTTCGATTGTCTGTACCTTTACGTGTATATATATATAAAGTGAGTCTTTCTCTCCGTTTGATGCCTTTTATTTACACGAGCACGATCTTTCACGAAAGTCTTGTATCCATGTGCCACGGAGATACCCGAAGAATTTCATTCGTCGGATGAAATTTCTCGGGCCACCCGGTATATGTAATAATGGCTGGAAACGGTTCGTTACTGTACCGGCGAAGGTCGACGCTGGGCGACGCGACGCGTGGGACACCCTAGTACTACTGTTCCACATATACACGTGTTTAGATATAGCAAAACGTTACGCACGCTCTTTTGGACCTTTATTTTCTTTCTATTTTTTGCTTTACACGTTTTCTTTATTCTTTTTCATATTGTTTTTATTCTGATTTTCATTTTTTTTTTCCTTCTGTCTCGGTCCCTCTCTCTCTCTCTCTCTCTCTTTCTCTCAGGTACCTTCACTGTAATATCTCAATGGACCCGGTAGACGCGTGCTACAGACACGAGGATAACGGGTCGATCACGTGTGGTTCTACATGATTTATCTAATACGAGAATTCTAATCGCTCCGACTTGCGCAACTTTCTTCCAAGACACGTTCCAACGCATTTTTACGAATTTCCACGTTCCTGAGGAGTTACGCATGGCTTTGGATTGAGCTGTTAGGCAGCCGCGCGCCGCTTGCTTCCTTTCTCGCTACGGATTAGCTTAATTGCTTATCCTCTTTTTCTTTATCGATATACCCGAATCGAATCACCATAGTTCTTTTCAGAAGAAAGAAATAGCAAATTAATATAAAGGAGTGTAGATAGGCTCTGGATGCTGTTGGGTATAATTGTAAGTGGCAACCTTTTCTTTACGATCGTAAATTCGCTTAAGGGTGATGCTCTCTCTCACTCTCTCACTCTCTCACTCTCTCTCTTTTACTCCGTCCATAGCTCCAACTCATTCTTTGTCCGTTTAAGTCGCGCGCTGCGATAATCGCTGTCGCGTTATATTTCGCGTCCTTACTATGCTTATACTATACCGGGTGGTAATGTTATTTATGATGTTCCATAAAATAGACACAGCATCTTCACCTACGGATCTCCTGGCAGAACTTTATCTCTCGTATCAGCGTAATTATAAATATACGATGGCTAATCAATATCTGACATCTCTGACGTCATTGATCATCCATCAAGTGTAATTGTCATGTATGACGAATTCATCTTGACTGCCCGTTATAGCCGATCGATCCCATCGAGAACGATCGTGTCGCAGCGCGTCGATGAAGGAAATCATTTTATTCATTCTGGTCCAGATTCTGATCTCACGATGTATTATTACAGCCGGAGGCTGCGCTCGACTTGAAGTTTCAAAAAACAGTCGAGGAACACTTATTTTCGAAAAAAAAATTATTTTTTTCTCTATACAATTATCATCGGCGATCGATCGTGTTTCGTCGATTAAAACTTTGACTTTTCTCAAGTGTTCCTACATCTGTATCAAGTATGTCTGTTCTCTGAGTAAGAGACTTATAAGATGTCTATGTACTTACGTAATGGACATTCGTCTTATACCAGTTTCAAATAAATGTGTATCAGGCACCCGAATTCAAGGTCACTACCGATCCGTCCCACGTACCACGTGTCGACCCTAACCTAACCCCGGAGTCCTGTCTCTCACTTATACCCACAGTAAGGAAAGCTACGATCAGCTTTCGATTGTGTCAATCAAATTTCGATCAATCCTGCAAATATTACTTTCGGTACGTAAATCAAAAAAAAAAATATGATCCCTACGCCTCTGCGTAAAGGCACTGCTCAATGCAGACGGGTCTATTACAGCCAAGCCCAAAGTGTATTATGGGAAACTTCAGAATACATGATAAATAACTATGGAGATTAAAAGAACGGTGTATATACGTGTATATATAAATGTATATTCATAAAAGAAGGGTTCGAGATGGGTTCACCGGTCCGAGTAAAAATGGCGCGGGAACAAAGAGTTTTGCCTTACCTCTCTCGAGACCCCAACGCGCGTTGTAAAGACAAGGAACGATTCCCGGTAGGGGCCATTGGGTTTTCGGTCTAACAGGAGTTTCAAGGTCTCGAATTTCATATTGCAGCTTCTCAGGGGAGGCCAACGGGAACGGCAACAAAATAGGGGAGCATTGTGAATGACGTCTCGCTACACGTGATCGGGAACACGAGTATGCTGGTGTCTGCCGATACTGACGGTGCTTGGGTCCAGCTTCCCGTGTTCCGTCTGGATTGATCTCTTCGTTCTAGGATGGGATGGGGGAGGGGGAGAGACCAGCTGCCATTTTATTTATTCCCTCGGGAACACAGACCTCTGGCAAAAGTCGGCGAGACTCGCTTAATCGATATAATACAATACCTGACGGGGTATTCCCCTTCTCCCCCTTTTTCTACCCATGTCATCCATATAGCCAGACGCCATTTTACTTTACCTTAGACTACGAGCAAACCCTCCACCAACGCGTTTCTACCCTCGTACTTTCCTATATCACCCTTCACGATCCCTCGGTACTGGCTGCCTTTATTATTTGGAATCCTTGACAGCTGTAGGCACAGCTGATGCTCTCGTCGAAGGTCCTTCTGGTTATCCTCGTCTCCCTCTTTCTCTCGTGTAGTGTATTACGGCTGTCCTTTGTCTAACACGTTTGGGATATCCCGTTTTGGCCTTCTGCTGAAAAAAAAAGGGTACCCATCGATCTGGTTTAAGGTGGTCATATCCATTCTCCCTCTCTTCTTTCTCTCTCACCATATTCAAATGTTACATCTACATTGGATAAATCAAGATGCTGCAAGACGATCGATCATCGTGTCTCAATGATTTTACAACGTGCACTTTGCCGTCTTTTATTATCTCTCAATTTGTCCATACTGCGGATTACTATTGTTTATCTCGATAGATGCCATAACTCGACTCCGACCCTCTTTTTCCCGTTCTTTATCGATCCTCGTATGGGTTGCAAGTTCATCAATAAATTACCCCCCCCCCACCGCCATTATCTGTAATTTCATCTGTATACTCAATATATATATTAACGTTCCATCGGTATGCTGCCGTTACGATTCCACGAGGTGTACCTTACTTCTTGGTTAATGCTGCGGCCAGCATGCCTACCTCTAACGCGTACCCGACACTCTAGTGTCAGTAGAGTTCAATCTTAATATAGTGTGACCCCCACTGCCATCCTAGTGTGTTGGCGACTGTCGTGACTCCTCGGGGAAGGAACGTGCATTGCACCTATTGCAAGCCGGTTATTTCAGAAACATCCCTGCGACTGTGTTACACGTGCGTGAGAGCCGATGTCTTCTCCCTCCCGCTCTGCTCTAACCATCCCATTACGCACTCCCTTCACGCACTCTTATATGCACTCTCGGACTCCACTCGGCTACTCTCGGGCACTCCTCGACGCCCGTCGTCGGGACGCCTCGCTCGAGTGTCATCGATCTATTTGCGGACCTGGAATTTCTGCCCTCCGAATTCTGAGCGATTTCAGAATCGGTTGTCGAGGACAGTGCGCAGACGCGGCATTGTTGCTTTTCCTTTAAAGGGACTTGTATTCAGGTGATGGGTTGACAGGGGGGGGGAGTGAGGAGGGACTGTTTGTAAGCATTAGAGTTTATGAATGTAGAGTATTAGTGAGCGGTGGCTAGGGGGGAGGGGGATGATTGAGGATAAAATTAAGATTAATTACGCGCTATTGATCTTGTTTGGTTTAGAAATGCATGTGGTTAGATGATCCATTTGTATTGAAAGTCTTATGAGTCCTTTGTACGGGGAAACGCGTGGTTACGGTTTTGAGTATAGAAAGCGGGAAGTTTGAGCGTTGCGTAATACTCGAATTCGTATGGAGATTTTGAAAACGTATGAAGATTGTGAGAATGATATTTACTTGCTCTATTTTTTCTCAGGGTGATTATGGGTTTCGCTTATTTATGCGTTTGATTGAGTGTACACGATCGTGTCTGTGGGATCCGATGTGGCTGGGTTCTATCGAATGATCTTTGACGTGAACTTTGAACCTTGGATTTATTAGCGTTTGGTATCGTCGATCTGGTGGTGGGAGATACTAACGGTAGGCTTTATAAAGTCTAGTGAGTTTTTTTTTTGGACAACTCAGCGGGGGTGTTAATGAAACGCTGGTTAATTGAACTTTCAATTGATGTATTCTATTGAAATGGTAATTCGGTGGCGCTGTTGTCGCGCTCGTTGTTGTCATCCGGGAGGGAAGGAAACCGGGTCCTCGGCCTGGTGGCCGCATCGTGGGGGTGTTGGCCTTCAACTTGGCGGCGCAGTTTCACTGACCTGCCTGAGAATCACGACGGACTCTGCGCCGGTTTGCAAGCGAGCGACCGAGCCGACTATTCACTCTTGTTATTGGAAGAGGAGTCTGTGTAAACGGTTCTTCTGGGTCCCCTTTGAAAATTGGGCCTGAATAGATTTTTAGGGCGGTTATATGGGTCCCTGGTTAAAATGCGTTGAAAAAGGAACCGTCAGGGACTCTGAAGGAATTCGATGGGCGTTCTTTATGGTTTTTCTTTTACTCTGTGATTCTGCCTTATTCTTTCTTTTTTTTTTTTTCTCCTCTCTTGCCATCCCGAGATTCGTAATTATCGAAAACCAGAGCAGATGGTCCGGCTCCTTTTTCCGGTTTCCTTTTTTTTTTGTTTCCAAAGAAAAAGGAATCACTTTACCGACCTTAAATCAATCTAATTAGGTGCGGTAGTGTTTCAGAGGCAAAAACCAATACTATATATTAAATAATTTTTAGTATATGTAACGCTAAATAATTTTTATATCCATTAAAAAAAATGGACGCGCAACGCTTAAAAGATCACGATTCTTTTACTCTAACTACATTAAAATCCTCTACACGTAAATTCTCATCCGGAAGTCGAGCCTTCTTGTAAAATGATAAAAAGTCTCGGAGAATCGAGTCCTCCAGTTGAAACGGTTTAGCCCAGTAACCAACCAGGGCGTAAGTAATCCACTCTCTCATTCATAATAAGAAAAGGATAATACAAAGCAAAAGAAAACAAGATAGAATACAAAGAGAAGGAATACCAAGAAGACTGTGTGGCACCCACGTGGTCGTAGAAATTCAAACTACGACTGTACATTCAACGATCCTGCACAGCAGCGCTCTGACGGCGTTGCAGCAAAATCCCAAACTAATTCTCACTCTCGTACCATAGACTCCTTTTCCCATCTCAAAAGATAGCTAAAAATACTTCATCTTACTCTTCAAAGCTCGAAGAAGGAAAGAAAAAAAAAAAAGAAGTAAATAATAATCAAGAAATACCCATGTACCATTCATATTCATTGTCATACATAGGATCTCAACTTGCGCGTTTATCGAACCGCATCGTAATCCTCTTTGATCGTTCGTATACGTTAATCCTATCCCGTTTGCCCGTCTACGTAGTCCACATCGTCTACGGTTTCGCAATGCGTAACCGAAGAAGAGCAGCCGCTTCTCTCTGGCTGCCTTTTAGCCATGGACAAAGGCAAAGGCAAAAGTGCTTTCCTTTATTCCTCTTCTTCTACTTCGTCTTTACCTTTTTGTTTTTCATTATCTTCTATATGTTTTCTCACTCCGTCCAGTCCCGCTTGTCTATACGGTAGACTTTTATCTACCTTTCTCTACCTTACACGCTTCCAGCATAAAACTCTCACTCTCACGAACGTCGTCCCCTCACTTGGTTATTCTCTCCTGCTCTCCTGCGATCTCGCCTCACCTTGGCCGCGGCCCTTCAACTGTCTACGACCCACGCTCCCTCCCGTCCACCTCCACGACTACGTTCACGTCCACTTCGTACACCTCCATCCTCCACGTCCTCGCTAACTCTCTGCGTTCCTGCTCCTTGGGAGCTCTTGCTACCTTCTCTTTGGCTGCCAGTATGTCGCTGACCGACCATCCTCCTCCTTCTCCCCGGTCACCTTTTATTGGGTAGGCATAACGTGTATAGCTCATCAGACTCCACCTGATCTGTCATTACGGTATTTCATAGGGATTGCTTGTTGTTTGGATCCGTATGACTTTTAGGTTAGTTTCAATATTTCTTTTCTTTGATTAAAGTATTTTTTAGGGGAATTTTTGGCGATTTTTGACAGGA
>JARPRG010000324.1:0-23540 GCA_031001745.1 Hartigia nigra | reverse complement strand
TTGGAATTTGGAATTCTTAATTACGTATGCCTCAAGTGTCGACGGTACATACTGTAGCTACTAGTTTATTTTTCTTTCCCCAGTAAAACTTCCCTCCTGGTCCGATAACTTTTGAACGATGACGATAAATTCTTTTTTACATTTTTGTTACGACCGTCTCGACGTCGTGCGTCGCTTTGCGTCCTTTTGAATTTTTGTCAATCAATCTAACGCGTATCTGAAATGATCGTCGGGACAACGGAGAGTCATTTATTTTTTTTGTAAACGACACGCGGACTCTAGTGTTCTCCACTAGAAATAACTAGGTTAGGTCACGTTAGTTAGCCGCCATTTTTGTTTTCACTACTCGTACGTATCTTCATCGTTAAAAAAGTCTTGACGTTCAACTCGCTTTATTAACCTACCAATAATACACGGCTGTACATAATCTTTTGCTAACGGTACAATCTCGTGGCCATTTTCATTGCTTTGGTCCAGACGATCTTGTTTTCGTAGCTTCTGTCGTTCTCATGAGAACGCTTCAGGGAAGCTACCAAGGATGGATATAGTGTGTAGTCGGGGTGCGAGAGTGCGCTAGGCTCCACCCTCGATCGATAAGCTCTGGGAAGGTCTCTTTCGCGTAGGGGTGTAAGAAATATAAGGAGGGAAAGAGAATATAAAGGAGAGAGAGAGAGAGAGAGAGAGAGAGTGTGTAAAACAATACCAACAAACAAATAATAACGAATCGATCGGAAATTCGTATCTTTTGTTCGTCGCCAATATTGGCTGCTCATTCTACGTTCATCCTTTAGCGATATACTCGTGTCACGTCACTTTCTTGCGAACGCTTAGAAAATCGGCCTCGACGATCGGGAATTGTTGGCTACAGTGAAAAATATATAGGGTGCAACTGTTTTCACGGTGTGGCGACCGACGTCGACTCTCCTCTTCTCTCGGTCGATAGCGCGTCGCGGCGGAGACGCGGCGACGCCCTAACCGAACCTCCCCTTATAGAGAGCAGCGGTTCTCATTGTGGGGATGAAACGAATGACAATTTGCAATTTTTTATAATTTTATTGACGCTGGGTGTAGTTTTTCCTTGTTTTTTTTTTTTTCTTTCTATGTACAAGTACGAGTGCTTGTGTGTGCATCGATAGGGTATTTGGAAAAGTGTAATTTTGCACTGAAATATTATTTGCATTTTTTCTTTTTTCCGAAATTCGCTACTTCTCAATGTCACAGATTTATCGCGCTTTTAATACGTGCAAGTAATACGCGTACTGTAAGGACGCATACACGAATTATATATATGGTTTTTAACGGTTTTACCCTTTTTAGCCAATTTGTATTTCTTCGATTCGTTTCATTTGGAACGAAAGAATGGATACAGTGCGACCAAAAAAAGAAAGAAAAAAAAAAAAAAATGAAAACATTCGCGTTTCAGAATCATTGAATAGGCATTAGTAACCGTGAAAATATTGGAAGCATGCGTATACATGGTGGTCGAATTATTCGCAATACGATGAGGAAGCAATAGTCAATATATTTAATGCTATCAAAGACAATTAATGATTCTGTTATATATAGCTGCACTTTTTTTAAAACGGCCAAAAATAAATAGTGACCAATCCGTATGGCGCTGTACTAACTCGAATGCTCGTGACCAATGCTCAATTACACAGAACATGTATAATCTGTATCTATCAGTGACACTGTACATCCCCAATTCGAATCGAGTATAGGCCGTGCGATTGAACGAAAAATAAATTTGAAAAACGAAAAAAAAACAAAAAAAAACGAAATTTATCCACGTAATGGATATTTACGTATTTGCAGTTTAGAGTAAAACAAAGGTAATATTACGTAACCGAATTTATTTTATTTTGATAATACAATTTCGAGTCACCCTGTATATTCGCATGAACGTCTCTTACGTGGGTTGTTGGTCTAATAACGCAATTGGCTGAACGATATAGATGTATTATATAAAAATATGGTCTTGAATATTTTTGAAAGACGAAAAAGATCATTGTTTTTTTTTTTCTCGGCGAAATTACATTCGACAGATTATAGAGACAGAGTTAAATATATATTTAAAATTCAAGTGCGAGCCGTGCTATGTAAATGACACTGAAAAGAATCTGTCAAGTATATTGATAAACGTTATGCAAATTTCGAGAGACGGAAAACAATGATATTTTGGAGAATTATTAAAAAGAAAAAATTCTATTGATTCCGATACTGTCGAATTAGACTGACATACCATATACGGTTATAGTCCGCGTGCGTAATTTTGTACGTATCTGAATACGTATACAGTGTTACTGTAAACTCGTATGATTAAATAGATATAATAAATATAATATATATATATAGAAATATATAAGGTAGAACTGTGACCTCTAATAAATATGGAGGTTTTTTCTATTTTACTATATGATCCTAGATGGTATAAAAGTTATATGCATATATATCTATATATATACATATTCAAATATGCATGTATATAAATATACCTAACACCGATACACAATAAGAAACGAAAAAAAAAAAAAAATCTATATACATATTATTTTAACGAGTCTAATCGCTAATTGATACGATGCATACCCCCCTTAACGTATGTAATATTTTATAATGGTCGGTTCACGGTCGCGCGGCGACAAAAAAACGCAATGTTAAAATAATCTTAAAGTAAAAGTAAAAATAAAAGAATGAAAATGAAAGCAAGAATGCGAAAGAATATGGAGTATGTGAAAAAAAATTAATTTTTGTACTTTTTCGTGTACTTTGCGAAATGCTCAAAAACCAAAAAAAAAAAAAAGGCATTGAAATCGCATTTAGCGTTACACACAGATACACACACACACACACCCAAACATTAATAATGATGCGATTATTGCGACGATAGAAATTTATTTTTATTCCCGCCAGAGGCGCTGGGCTCTCGTTCTCATGTATAAATCGTCTATTAAGGGCACGCGCCGAAATTCACTGCCAGTACTACTAGTACACGAGTGTCATAGTGTCCTTGTTCGCTTGCATGCAATAGAGTGAGACACAACCATGCTCTCTCAGAGTAGCAGCAGTGAATTTTGTAATCGTATCCCTTGACTATCCCCTGCGCGCATTTAGCGACGTCACGATTGAGAATCGCTGAACAATAAGTAGCGCGAAAGACAAAAATCTCAACGCAGCTTACGAAAATTTCCGCGGAGAGGCGCTACCAGCGTCTTTTCAGTACTTACGACACGAAATACGGGACACATCGAAAATTGGATTCTCGTGTTTTTCAATGGAGAATCACAAGGGAAAACGACAAAAATAAATGACACGGAAAAATAAAAAGTAATAAACGAGTCGCGTGATCGCACAATTTGCATAATAGACACGCTACACGGCTGCACGCACGCGAAACGACACTCCACGTTCGAAATTCATTGGACAAGGTCCTCGAGTCGTGATCAATCTCGACGCGGAGAACGGGGGTGAATTTATTTTGCAAATGGAACCAAAAAAGAAAAAGGTGACGCACACCTAATCTAAAGTTACTGGTATACGTAGTGGGCACGTGATACCGGTAGACAATGGTGGGCGGCGTAACGAAGATCAGCAGACGATGTACGGATAGCACACAGAAGGGATCGAGACAAGTAAGACGAAAGAAATAAATACATTGGGCCGAGGGTGGGGAGGGGGGAATGGATTAAAAAAAAAAAATTGGATGAATCTATTTATTTTTTATTTATCCACCTCCTCCCCCATAGACACTCTCATTCACGCAAACTCATACTCGCCAGCTCACACTTTGTGGTTATACATAGTGACGATGTAAGCTGATTGCATGACGTTTTTTTTTTTAGAAGTCTAGAATACCTGTAACGAGTGGGATAATGATGAATTAAAAAGAAAAAAAAAATTAAGGAATGAAAATGATAAAAACTGTACTGGTCTCGCGTGGGGGATGAACGAGTGAAGGGATAGGAGTGAGGGTGAAGTTTGAAGAGTGCGAGAGAGAGAGAGAGAGAGAGAGAGAGGTGGTACGACGTCAGAACGAGACAGTAGAGAATGAGTGAGAAAATCGAGCAGGAGATAAATTATTAATACAAAATATTAATACCTAAATGCCCGGTTTATTTTTATATTTATTTTTCGATCTATGAAACGTTATAAAAGTTTAAAGTAATATTAAATTTAAATATACGAATATTATACTTACGATATATATATATATATACACACACACACACACACACGTATAATAACCTAACATTATATACGTATAATGATTATATCCTATATCTATACGATAAAGGCTATTTTACCGTAAAATCGACAATGACAAGGATGATCATGATGATTATGAAAATGGTGATTGCGATCATGATTGCTCGTCGTGAAATACATCCAAAGGAGGAATAGAGAGAGAGAGAGAGAGAGAGAGGGAGAGCAATATAAAAAACGAAAAAAGAAAATAAAATCCACAATAGCCCGAGAAAGATATTACGAATCGATGGAGAATGGTATATTATATCCCTGATCGATGATTATTGATAATTACTGATTCGATGACGTATCGAGTATCGTATTACTTCGACGTAGACGTTCTATTAGAATCTAAGAACAGAACTTATCCACGAAGGGGACATGCTATATCATTGATTTAATGAAAAACAAAAATCACGAACGAAAAAAATCAATGATCTTGCATCGACGATAAATCTATCGACTATCGATCTACATGTACGATTTACGTATTGTTGCGCGAGAATTCCGATAGATCGATTATCGATTGAAATTGACTGCTTACGATCGTTGGGCGTGGAGGGGAGGCGGATGGATAAATAGGGTGGGTATTCTGATAAGGGCTAAAGAGTGATAAATGATGAAAAATAATTATAATAGTCAGGACGATGATAATGAAATTCGGAATGATATAAAGCAGACGAAAAATAATAAGAAAATGGCAAAAATATGTATATGTATGTATATATATATAATATATATATTGTATACATAACCATATATAAATACATATGTATACGTGTATTTAGGAGAAATAATAAAATGTAATTCATTCATAACGAAACAACAGCCCATTGTTCTCCCATCACACGTATGAAGTCACGTTGTAATTAATTAATTGATTGATTAACCTGCGCTCGCGTAACTTTAAGTATTGCACAATTATACCGATTGCGTCTCCAATCTATTCGCATTCGTTATACCTGTCTAAGGGCAAAAATATAGATGATGTAATGATTCGATAATTGATATATATATATATATATATATATATATATATATATATATAAACTTTAATCTGTAATATATACGCATAGCTTGTGACTGATTATATCATAAAGGTGGACACATAATACACAGTTATACAAGTGCAGGAAAAGAAAATGGCAAACGAAGGATTATTGGTTATTATTATTTTTATTCATTAATACGATTTCGTCGACCATTCCAATTCCCGTAACCACCGTGAATAAATGGTTATATATATATATGTTTTCATAATTCCCGCTCAAACTTCAAATCCTCTTTTCCCGCTCTTTCTTCGTTCAAAAGTTTATTATTATTAATATGACACGTACCTATCACGACACAGACCCATTCATGTACGTACCCGGCGCTACCTGGCGTGGACGAAGACATATTAAGTATCATAAATAATCGTAATATCGAGAATGCAATATTTTTCACAGAAAATAATAAATACCCGAAGAAGACCAGAGGGTAGGGCAAAAATGATGTTGCGCCATTGCGTGATGCTTGCGTAATCGATAGAAAATCTTTTGTAGTCGTTGGCGTGGAGTACAAGAGAGAGAGAGAGAGAGAGAGAGAGAGGAAAGAATAGGACGAAGAGCGAGCGAGTAAGAAGTACAGAGGGATATATAAAAATAAATTCTTAAAGGAAAAAGGAAAATGAATACGTACGTACATAAATGTGTAAAAAAAAAAATAACATGAGCACATAGGCAGATAATTCTCTATATTCTTATGATGCATGATTTAAGGCCTAAAGAAACAAAGCATACATACGTACATATATTATATATAAAAATTAAATATATAATATATCGATATATATATTTATTATATTTATTATTTCAACACAGGGTCTCGGGTTCGCCTGTGACTGCGTTGGACGCGCTATCTGATCGATCGATCTGCTATCGATCCACAATCAACTCTCCTATCCTTCGAACCCAAATGAACCCTAACCTTAATGTAGCGTAACTATGTACAATATATCTTTAGTAATTTGATACAACGTACGTGTTGTACGTTACCCGCCGGAACCCCAGCAACCTCTACCGTTTAATTACGTTAGTTCAAAGCGTAAACTACGTCTATGTCCTCAATACAAAATTTCAAAGCAATAATATATAAATGAAACCCTACGCATATATATATATATATATATATATATATATATATATATGATGATAAGGTGTGCGAATGACGTTATCCTTAATGATAAGTTTTAACGTAGCGCAATTCGAAGTCGTAAGACGACGGGACGAATATTGAGAATCTTAAAGATCCGTATGTCGAGTATTGAGATGGTGGTTGACCGTTTGTCAAAATGGCGGTGATTCTAACTTTCTCAATAAATCACTCGCAAATTTCTTTTCTTTTTTTTTTCTTCCTGTCTGTCACGGTTAATAATATATATATATATATATATATTTTCTTCTTTTCGATCAGACTTTCCTTTTCTTTTTCGAAGCATGGAATAAAGAGAAAGATTCATAATGGTGGGAAAACGGTTATCAGGCATGGGCCAAGAGAATTGCCCGAGGCCCGAATTAATTTTCGCGGTTAAAATGAAAAAGGACATTTAATAAGAGAATAAATTTTAGTCGTTATAATCATAGCGAGGAATCGTTAGCGATTGGCTCGTATCGATTGCGTATTATTCGCACAATCGAAAGATTCTATTTTCTTGTCGCTCTTCTCGAAGCTGTACGAGTGGTTATCGTAATGACGTTACGTGCGAGAGCACGCGTGGTACATTCGCAATTATGTTTCCTTGCGGACAGTATTTTCAAATTCTCCCGAGTTTCCCGCGCGGAATAAAAATGACGCAAAATAAAATTCGAAAAACCTTCCATACGATAACAAAGAAGCAATATACTTTAATCTCTATTTATTACGATAATAAATACTCATTCCTATTTTAAAGACGCGTGGGCATTATAACGCGTACAGATGCAAGAGTCAGGACACGGCACGCGGTACAAGAATGAAGTTTCGTCATAAAGGCCATATCAAAGCTTTCTGTGATTCGCGAAGACTGATCATCCCTGTTTTTAGACGAAAAAGTGTGTCTGGTGGAATATGATGGGTTGGTGTGGGAAAGGGTGGGCTGGGAGGGGTACGATTGATGAACAGGGGAAGTGAAATTGACAAATTGATGGCAATCGATGAGAAATCAATTAACTGCGAGTAATTAACCAGTGACTGGAAAAAGATGTAACACTGATAGATAATATGAATGAGTAGTGGCAAAACTGCGCATGCGCGTTATACGTGAATCAGATATAATTATATCTTTTTTTTTTTCTTTTTCTGTCTCTCTCTCTCTCTCTCTGTTATTTTTAAAATCTTTTTCACTCTCTTACGTCACTGTATCTTGATTGCCTTTATAAATATTGCGAAAAATTTGTTTTATTTCTATTCGATTGTTATCGTCGTTTCATTCTTAGTTGATGCGGCTGGAAACTTGGGAGGTTTGGTGGCGCGAAATTTGAATGGACGAAAATTTTGAAAGTGCTGCAACAGAAATTCGGTCGCGACAAGACAAGTGGCGAAGACGTGTACCGGATGCGCGTTCATATATATACATATATAGACTTTGGATACACGAGAATCACAGTCATTGATATATACATGATATTTAATATATTGAAAAGAAATATATGGTAACGATTAATGATTAATAAATTATAAATAATGATACAATAAACCAAACGAAGTATATACGTATACAGACACGATACACACACACACACACGATTATAACGATATAACGTATATCTATGAAAAAAAAAAACAAATAAAAAATATATTGCGAGATTATATACTGTGTAATTTACATTAGTTTACATTGCATATTATTTATATATATATACATAGAATATTCTATTATATATATTATATTATTATTACATATGGTTATTATATTCTATAGCTCGTATTCGTAATCTAATATAATATACACACACATATATATATATATATATATTGACAAAAAAATAACAATAATTATCTATCTTACCTGACAACGTTACGTATGTTAAATGTAGATGGTCCATCTCTGCATTGATCTTACGTTATTCGGTTGATCGTACTTTTTTTTGTTTGTTTTTCTTTTGTACTTCTTATTCGAAATTTTTGGTATTCCCTCCAATTCTGACAATGGGATAATTTTGATTTTAGGCGGCCGCGATCCCACGTCTCTCGATTGACAGAAAAATAGCATTAAGATCCGTCGTGAGATTGCGCGCGGAATTTTGAAAAAGGAGGGAAAATGATAAAAAAAAAAGATAAAATTCCAAATCTCACTTTTTTTCTCAAATATTCTGGTGCTCCTACGTCGGTAATGTATCTCCATGATAATATTAAAAAAAAAAAAAAAGAAAGGAGAAAATTTTAAACGTATTGTGTCCTCCGTGGGATGTGTTAGTTTTATCGGTAAAGACATCGGGGTGGGGGATTAAATTGATAACACCAAAAAGTAAAGAAAAAACTAAGAGGATGAGACACTTAGCCGTATAAAGTGCGCGCGCACACGCACATACACCAGGACAAAGATTTTTACGCGGAACCCCGCTGTCGCGTTATCGTGATCCTAATGTAATTTCCTAAATAACGAAAAGGTGAAAAAGATGATATAGAAAAAAAAAACAAAAACAAAAAAAAATACGACGAATGAATTAGCGCGAGAAATAGGAGGAAAAAAAAAAGAGAGAAAAATTATTGATTACGAAATTCGGCGACGATTGAAGCGGGAAGAAGAAAAAAAAAAAAAGTCCGAAATATATATTATACATATATTTCTGTAAAGAGTAAAGAGTGATTAAAGAAAATGACATAAATAAATTTACCTATTGTAAGAAAGACAGAAAGATGAAAAAAAAAAAAAAAAAACTAAAGAGAAAACAATCTAGTTTTGGAAGATATTTGATGCGGTCCTGTAACGAGTGTCGATATAACGTAAAAAGTGGAAAAACAAAAAAAAACACAGAGAATACACTTGATCGTTCCGCACCGACATATATCGAGATTAGACTTACCTAATTATATTTAATTATGATTATATTCGAACGAGGGCAGTGCCTCGAATACGCGAGACCCCGCGAAAGACGAAGAAAAACAAAAGTGAATAGAAAGGGATAAGCAGAGATAAAAGAATAAGCCAAACGAAATTATAAGACACCACCAGCACATGGCGCGCTTTTCAAATCTCGCATGAAATTGCTCGTGAGTAATGTTAAGTCTAAGATAAAGTGAAAGGAGAAGAAAAATGATTAAAAAAAAAAAAGAAAACTCCAACGTTCTAAGCATCCCATATAATTGAATGAGATAAACAAGAGATGTTAATCGCGATAAAGTGGCTCGTCGGACGTAAGATCAATTAACGACGAAGAAAAACGGCACGTGGGTCCTGCAAAATAATTGGAGAGAGAGAGAGAGAGCAAGAGAAAATAAATAAAGATAAAGAGAGAATAATAAACATAAAAAACATTATAACGACATTTAATCCTTAATTATCCTTCGATAATGAAACTTTAAATTCATAATAATAATAATAATACTAATACAGCATTCTTCTATATTCAAATCATTGAATCTACAATAGAAAAATTCGCAACCCTTATCCTTCCCATTATAATCCCACTTTTAATTCAGCTCTCCCTATTTCTCAAAAGAATCCACACCCTCCCAAATCCACCTCCTCCTCCTCCTCCTCCTCCCACTTTAAGTACGTACCGGATAAAACTTATCCAGCCGTCTCTATAATTATTATGACGACGTCATCGCATCACCCGTTAAAAATTCATCATCCGTCATCGTCATTATCGCGAACTTAATGAATCATCACTCTCATTAATTTATCAATACGAATATCATCAAAGTCCCCTGATATCGATTGGGATTGAACTCGCTCGCATCCTGCATAAGATATCCCTAGCGCGTACCACGTGCACGATATAATGCACATATGTACTGTGCACAAAGGTACATATACTATGTAGAGACATAGGTAAAAATTTATGCCTGGATGTCGTAGATATATGTACCATGCGCAATATGCTGCATACGATACATATATAAATAATAATATATAATATATATGATATATTATATATAGAAAGTGTATCCTGCGTATTGTGTCTACGTATTGTTCGTACGTACGCGCCATTTATCAATATATATAAATATAAATATATATAAGATAATAAAGACCTGTGCATGGGAAGGAAGGTAAAGGATGTGGCGTCACGCGTAACTTACTAACGAAGGCTCAGGAAAATCGCGATATATATATATATATATATATATGTATATATATATATATATGTTTTTCTTTTCAAAACATCTAAAGAATTTGAAAAAGAGGGAGGGGATTAAAACTTTTTTTGTTCGATTTACGGATTCCTCCTAGACAGGGGGGATAGTATAAATAAAATGTTCCTGACCGAAAAGTTCTTTAAGACGATCGAACTGCGCACGCGGGAAATTTTGAAATGGTAAGAACACGGGCAATTCGATCGCGCGGTGTTGGTTCCGATAAAAGCGGAAACGATAATCGTGACTGATCGGTCACGGATACGTCATTCCCTTTAACGTAAACCCGCCTACACATGTAAAGGTGCGTTTACACTAGTGCAGATTATTGCGAAAGTTTACGGTGGACGTTGAAGCTACAAAAAAAAAAAAAGAAAGAAACAATAAGATACGTAAATTAACACGATGTAGATATTTATATAGGACGTCACACTTCGGAATGAAATTTAAAGTCGGTCCAATGGCGGCCGTATGTGATACGGCTGCGGACCCTACGGAACGGTCCCCCTATTTGTGATATTAGAATTCCCTGAATGAAATTAAAAAAAAATAAAATAACTAAAAGTGAAATAATAATAAAACAAATGAATATCGATAGACAGAGTAAATGATACGCGAACCAAATTGTATTGTGATCGATGTGTTCAATCATTCCCTCTGGGACGAATCCGATATCGGCCGAGTTATTTGAAAATTCAATATTGCCAAAAAGAAGCGTGAAATTATTGTTGTTATAACGCGATTTAAATATTTCCTGAGCTTTCGAAGTCACGTGACGCGTCAGAGTGGTACGCGCGCTCGCAGGTTATTCATTCTGCGTCGTGTATTAACGTTATCGATTCATATGTACACCTACGTGTTCACCCTTACTGCTTGGTCCTCGGGGCGATAATAAAAATGAAAAGAAAAAGATAAAGATTAGCGTTTACAGTAAACGCAGGAATTAATGAGAATGAGGAAGGGGGTGGGGGTGGGGGGCAGCTTGAAAAAATATTAATAAAATAAACTGGGTGCCAAAGTTTTTTCAAACAAATAAAAGCTATCCTATAACGTTAACACGATTTATATGACGATTATTATTGATAAGATACCTGCAACCTACTCTCTATGGTGTCACTGTTAATTAAAGTATCATCTCCGTGCGAAGCATTGTTGATCGATTAATTGAGTACGCGCAACGAGCTAAGATTAATGTCTTATTACTACGAGGCAAGAATTACGGGGCATTACGCATGCCCGACGAATGTGCATTGGTGCAACGATGCATTTGATGCGCAAGTGCATTGGATTAAATGACGGCTGAACAGCGAGTAGCGTTAGCTGGAGGTGCGTTAGTTTATAGTTTTTATGTTTTTTCTTTATTTTGAAAAATTGACGATTTTGAAAAAAGAAGATCTTGTGAAATTTCGAAAATATTCACTTTTATCTGTAATCGAGCAAGCATGCGTGTCCATTGCGTTTGCGTAAATTAAATGTGAGATAATGCGTCAAAGAGAGAGAGAGCGACTTTAGAAAGAGCGTGCGAAAGATAAAGAAGGGACGAATAAGGTTGAACAAAAAAGAAAGGAAGAAGAACATGTCAGGATCAGTGAACTTCTTTCTCTTGATCCTGATTCCCGTTGGACCCTTCGTTTTCTTTTTTATTTATTTATTTTTTCCTAATCCCACGGGACAGTCCCTGCAAGCAGTTGAATTCGTTTTTCCTATTCGTCATTTCACTTGGTAATTATTACGTAACGATAGGAGCGTGCATGGGTGAAGTACTGAACGATATAAAAATTTTCCCTTGAAGATGCGCGAGTGTGAAAAGATAGAAAGAGAGAGAGAGAGAGAGAGAGAAAATTAATTTTAAGAGAGAGAGAGAGAGAAAGTTTCGAACGGAAGAAAAGGACAAGAGAAAGAAGGTGTACTCGAAGAAAAATTAATTTTCTTGCAAAGTATGAGAACTCCTGACGCATCAAAGATAAAGAAAAGCACGCGAGACTCGTGTGCCAAATTCAAAAAAAAAAAATAAAAAATTGCGCATCATTAACAATACCAGTAAGAGTCGAAAAGGCCCAGTCTATCCCAATCTATCAGGGTTTCATGTACGTCTAACAATACGGGAGTAAGAATAAAGGAAAACAGAAAAATAAGGAAAAAAAAGCAGTAAATATATATATATATATATATACATACATATATATATATATATACATACATACCACGCATACAATATATATGTATATATATTATAAAATAAATTATATTAATAAATAATATCATATCTAAACGTTGCCTGACGATTATTTATCAAGCCTCTCGTGTTATCCATCCCGCCAACAAAATCCTCTTAATTAAATCCTAATTAAGTTTCCAGCATCCACGCGTATTAAAGCCTCTCCCCGTGTATGCATATCCCAATGCACCAATAACCGCGAGATACATGGAAATACCAGCCTCCAAGTGATTTCGCAAAGCGAATGGAAAGAGTCGTTACCGGGGTTTGCCGGATGCCATTTTCTTTTTTGGCAATTGACGTTTCCATAACACACACGGCCGAGCAACCCCATAAAGAAACTCCACTCCCTCAGATTACAATAGCAACCCTGCGAAAACCCAGACCCAGACGGATCGATCTTCCCTTGCAGACCATTTGAATTCGACGTCTATCCCAGCGATCAGGTTGTGGGTAGGGGAGTTAGAGTAGAGAGAGGGTCTAGAGGTGGTTCCCGACCGAAGGGTAAGTATAGGTAGCCTATATACACAAAGATAGCAGACCCCCTCTCCTTTTCCCTCCCACTGCGACCACCCCATGATACGCCAACTGGAGTGCACTTGATAAGGGTTGAGAACCCTCATTGATATCGGGTGCTGCTGCGGTGCAACAAACGCATGGGCTTGAAACGGTTCGAAATAGAGGGTGTACGGGTGAGTAGGGGATGGAGGGAGGAGAAGAGGAGAAGAGGCGAAGGGGGAGGTGAGCCAAGAGGGTTGCTAGCTATTGGTATTGGCAATTGCGGTGGCAGTGGACTCCCTTGAGTTTGCCAGGGTGGCGTGTGCCGGTCTATGCTGGGGATGCGAATCTGTCTGGTCTGGCAGGAGGGCAGCAGCCGATGCTGGTGTCTCCATAGCAACGTACCCAGGAAACCCAGCCATAGTCTCCCCTTACCCCTAGATCCCTTTTACTCACTCCCTCTCTTACTCACTGTCTTTCTCTTTCTCGTTCACTCGTTTGGACTATCTTTTTCTCTCTCAGGTGTATAGTCCGCACTATGCTAGTGCTTGCTGCCTGGTTCATCCACCCCTGGCCTATCCTTGTCTCTCCGTATCCCTTTAGCCGCTGGTGCACCCACACGGCTGGGGGTGCACGCCGGCAGCATTCCATTTTGCGGAATCCGCCGCTGGAGAGATCATCGAACCGGCAGAAGGCGGGAGCGACTGTAGGGAGAGAGACTGGGAAGAGAGAGAAAGAGAGAGAGTGGAATAATCTCTTCGGTTGTTTCTGAGAGAAATAAATTATGAGACTCACCCTTGTAATTATCCGTATATATATTTTTTTTAGATTTTTATCACGTAAATTGATGATATTTGTATTCTCTCTTTTTTTTTCGTCTGGTAAACAATACTTTTTGGTCACCTAGTGGATATACAGGGTGTGTCTCCTTGGACGTGCTGCAGAGACCTGGGAATAATCGATTTACACGTAGCATCCATTGCGTCGATGAGTTTCTCTTGTTCTTCTTTTTTTTTCATTTATTTTCTTTCTTATTCAAGCTACTTTTCAATAACGGCCAGCCGCTGCGCTACTGGACAGGTCAGAGGGCAATGGTTCCAATGAACTTTGGTATCTGGATCGGAAGTGGATGCTGTGGTAATGTGCAATCAGTATTGAATTTTGCATGACTTCTGTACGGTTAGTCTCTTCTTGGTGTTGCTACTGCTTGGATATATTCAGGGTGGTTTGCACGGAGGGTAGTTTTACTGTCGGCTGTTGTCGGGTTTACGATCGGTCGGCCTATGGCGACCATGTAGTGAAACGGCACAAAGCTATTTTCCAGAGATTTAACATTTTTCTTCTTTTCCTTCCATTTCTTTTTCATCGTAATATCGATCATCCGCTCTAAGGTTTACCTAAGAGTATTTCTCTGTGCATCCAGTATTTTCAGACTTGAAAAATACTTGAAGGTATTACTTCAACCTTTTCTTTATTTTCCTTTGAATTTACCTCCCTCTTTTCACGTTGAAAATTGTATTTCATTCTCGGAAGTAAAAAAGCATCCTTGAATATTTCAAACTTTAATTTCGGGCTACAGCCCCTTTATTTTCGGCGGGGCACTCGAGCCTTACTCATTTGAAATTGAAGAAAAAATAAGAAATAGCGAAATTTCGAAATTTAACAAAATATTTAAGTTATACATAGTTCACGCAATCGAGACTGTATTCATGTATATATAAGGCGAACGACCTTTCATATGCAGATTTATAATATGCATGCTAAATAAATTTGTATGCACCACCATTCTACAACGATTAAGCACCCTCGGGATATACGTACCTGGGATTTTCAATTAATCTCCAATAATTCCGCGATTTCTCGTGGTGCAATAGCCGTGCAAGTGTTGTCCAAGCACAACGGCATTCTTGGGTGTGAAATACGAGAAACAGGGATGAAAAAAAATTGAAAAAAAAAAAATAATCGAGAGACACTTACTCTTTACAGACCTGAGATAAGTAGTGGAAAAGAAGTGGGGAAAGGGTGTCGGCAATGAGAAGACGCGAGAAAGAATACGAAGAGAACACGAAGAGATAAACAACAAGAAAAAATAAAGAAGAAGAAATAAATACGAGTCGGCGTCCACGTAAAAAGTAAAGGGCCTTTTGGACTCGGTGGGGATAATAAGGAGCAGGTGGTGGCGCGTGCTCGGCCGGCACTGTCGCGGATGGCACGTGGTTGGGTAGAGACCAAGAGAAAAGAGAGACTGTGGCAGTCCTGAAGAAGATAGAAAGGATAAAAAGAGAAGGCAGGATTAGATAGCCAGACAGTCAAAAACGTCCCAGGAACGTCCTCGGTATGTCCACAATACGTCTGGACATTCATACGCAAGTCGAAGCACATAGCTTTACATAACCAAATAACATAAGTTAAACGTTACGATGGTTTACCTGAATACCAACTTTTTAAAAACATAATATATATCCTTATATCATACTATATAAGATAGTCTCGTTCAGAACTGACCTACCAGAAGTCAGCTGTATCAAAAAATCTAGCAGCTGATCTAAACTTCGGTTGGTCAATCTTTTCTGAATAAACCTATACGTATTAACTAATAGTCGAAACAATGGCAGATGCTACGGTATAGCAGAGAAGGATGCACCTGCCCTGGCCTGCACCCGCATGGTCGTGTCCTGGCATCGTGTAGCTAAGAAGAGACGAAACGTGGCGCGGTGCCTGGAAGAAACGTGGAACACGAAGACACCCGGTGGCCCTAAGAAGGAGGCGTCTTGTGATCTGAAAACGTTGTAAGAAACGTAGCGTAGGCCGTGGCCAATGTCCTACTATACGTAAAGGAAGGTAAAATAAGGCAGGTGTTGCCGAGTGGTTCGTTCGCCTGGCAGCTGCCTCCCACCTGGGTATCCTCTTCGAATTCGAGTCCGACCACCAGCACCCTATAATACTCTTCTACGAATATATATATATGAGGTTATATACCTTTCAGTTAAACCACCACCTGGCTGATGACTTACCCTTAATTTACCATTGCCGTAGTCCTGCTTATAAAGTTTCCACATGGACGGAACGTACATTCTGTACTAGTTGACAGGTACGAGCCACGTGCCACTACGTATGTCAGTTTCCTTCGAATTTTTGTATTGCTTATATTTAAAATTAAGACTTTCAAATACTTTATTTGATCATGTTTGTTTCGATTGAATTCTGTGTCTTTTTATTGTTCGTCTGGTGTTATTTATTTATTTTTTTTTCATTTATGTTTTGTATACTTTTTATTTCACCACGTGGGTATAATCATACTAACCTAACCTCTTTTAGGTCGATGAGCAGGTTCGCTCTCGTGTTTGAGACAAAGGGAGGAACGACTGGCTGAAATTACCAAGTGGAATCCCTTTGCTCTTGCAGCCGTTCCTGCTGGTTAGTAACGTGCTTGGTTCTGATATTTGAAAATGCCGCCTTTTTTATTCTTTCTTTACGTAACTCTGTCGTTCCTCTTGGTTTATCATCTTGACTAAAGATTGCACCAGTTTGCGTCCAAATAATCTATATTGTTATCCATGTAATTACTACCGGCATTCATATCCTTTTTTTTTTGTTTTCAAGTAAATCAAATACTTTACCGTAACTTTTCTTGTTTTCTTTGCCGTACAATGAAATTGTTAATTTAAAACTGAGATTGGTTCGTTACTCGTTATTTCACAAAGTTTATTATCTTCATTTAATAAAATACCTGAAATTGCTACAAGACTCTGTATTCAATTATCTTATCATCTTTTCACTTATTCCGTCTACCTAGTATTCCAATGCTATCCATCACCGGCGCAATACAGGTCTTTTCATTTATGCTTCTCCACGCTGGTTTCTCGCTCTACAATATTGTACGTACTACAGAAAGTATTCCCTTCCCTCCTTTTAGTTCCGTTCAGGTAACTCAGTTCTATATAACGAATTATTAACCTCTCTCTCTTTTTCTCTTCTTGCAGTTTCCCGTTTCCAGTCATTCAACATCGGATCTTCATCCTCTCGACCAAAAGGATCTTTTGTTCCTGCAGAAGCAGGTAAGTCGCTAGCGGATCCAGGTATGCGGTCAGGTAGCGCACGTCCCGCAAGGACGACAAAATCTTCATTCGGGAGAAAAGAAAAGTCGCGACTTCCAAGAACGAGAACTAAGTCCATCCAAAGAGTCTAGAATAAAAGAAAATCTGTCTAATTAAAAAGCAAGAAAAGTTTTAAAATAAACTAAAATTTCACCATTTTATTTCCGTTATTTAAAACCTTCAATTTTTCGCTTATCAACAAACGTCCCACCCCAACCCAACCCAACTCAATTCCAAATGTCTATAGTTAAAAATTAAAACTGACAGCAGTCCACAATATTACGTATAAGCAATACATAATTACCCTAGACTAATAATAATTAACAAAACCCATGGTCAACCCCGAACAACATAAACCATCCCAGAACTACAACTCCACATAAACATCCCAAAACTGACTGGATAAAGTCAACAGTCAAATAATCCGGTCCTCAAAATTCATAGTACAAATTTCAATCGAATCTCTCGAATACGTAAAACCTAAACAATGGCGATCCCAAAGGTCCGTTCACCTGCGCAAACGAAGTGACGCTACCGTACACACGCGTGCATCTACTGCATATCACGTGGGAATTTAGCAGTCCCTGGGATGGCAACTATATCTACCCGGTGCTTACGATACGCATAATTTCCTACGTGGTAGCGTGCGTACGCGTACATACATGAGCAGCGTACATATAGGTTGGGTTAATTCCTGCAGATACGTATAGATAGCGCATAGGTAAACGGTAGGCGAATGAGGTTAGGTTAGGTATGTACTACACAACCAGTACGACGACGAACTACGTACGGCTGGAACGTTGGATCGTTCGCTGCCGGTAGCAACGACCCTGGATGCATCGACTCCTGGGGTTGTATGCTGGTATGGGGTGGCCAGGGGGTAGGTTCCCTGCCACCGTGATGAGGGAGGAAGAGAGTCGACCACCACCCTTTGTGCACCATCTCTTTCCCGCTTCTAGGTTAACTTCTCTCCTTTTCTCAATTCGCTCTCTCTCTCTCTCTCTCTCGCTCTTACTTGCTCTACGTTCTATCATTTATATTATAACTCTCTCTCTTTCTCGCTCTCTTTCTCACCCCTTCGTAACACTCTCCGCAGCTCTCTTTGACCCTCCGTCCTGACGCCACCGCCTCTTTCTCCTCGTCGACTCACCGTCATCCCCTTGCCGTCCCTTTTCGCTCCCCTCCCACCTCCTCCCTGTACCCTTGTGCCTCTTTGGTCTCTCCACACTATTGATCCCGCAGCATCCACCGCGAAATAACGGTGTACGTCGCACTGCTGCTAGAAGAACGCTGATTGGTGCAGCGTTGCAATTTTTTTCTTGAAGTTACGGCTGATTTCTTTTTTTCTTGGAATTTCGAATTTTGGAATTTTAGTGCTTTTGGTGTTTTCATGACTGCGGGGTTATGGGGGAGGGTCTAGTTTTTTGTTGTGCATGAAGAGATTATGGAGAAGTAACTGCGTTTTTCGAGAATATGGAGAATAATTTAGATTTATTTGTTCGGTAGGATTGGATTTTTATTGGCTTTAGGATTGCAAAGAATTTTAATGTTGAAATTGGATTCTTGATTGAAGGACATTTTTTTTTCAACGTAGGGGGGGCTGGCTTGTGGGCAGATTTATGCAACGGTCGTACCAATCAGCGAATATGTTAACAATTCTTTTGAAAATTTTCAATATTTCAAAATTCCCGCGTATTGTCACAGTCGGAATTCATATTCGCTAATTGGCATTCATCAAACATTTGAAAATTAAACAACTTTCGTAATTATACATTTAATACCAAAAAACTCCTCCAACAAACTACGGTTAAAAAATATTGAAACGTTCTAAAAAAAATTGCAATTAATTATTCATTCGTCCTTAAAAACACTTGTCAAGTCAACATCACGCATGCAAAAACTAACTTAAAAGTTTATCTGACAAGAAAAAACCTATAAATAAGGTCCATCCAAAAATTCAATGATTCATCATCATGAATCAGATCCTATTTTACATTGATCCAGAACATACCAGTAGGTACAAGCCGTTAATATATATATTTTTTTTTCTTATCCAAAGTCGGCTAACTGGCACGGGCCTTGGTCTTTACGACGGTTGACAAATTAGCATAACAGGGAATCGACCCAAGCACCAAGAGACACGGAGGGGGGCAAGGAAAGAGGCCTAGGGGAAGTAGCCCTTTGAATCCTCGACACGAGACTGAAACTCCCTGTAGCGAGAATACCGTCTGGAGTACCAGTTAGATATCGATGATACATAGAACACCTAATACGAACATCTATCGCATTGAATTATTTGTTTTTATCGCATAATAAAATAGGGCAATCTGATATATAGGTAAATGACAAAGTACATTTATTCTCGAGTCTATCGACTGGAGTCCAGAAGTTCTTGAACGGACTATGCTGCCGAGACAATACGTTGATAATAATAATAACAACATAGTTATATAATCAGTCAAAACGACAATGCCGTATCACAATATAATTTATCATTAACGTAATAATCTTAAAGGATCATCATTCTCAATGAAGATAAATTTTGTATTTACCACAAACAGCATTTCTTTTCACGTTTAAATTTATATCATTCTAATTTATTCTTGTAGAATCTTAGGATTAAGTGAATAAGTTTACAAGGGGGTGATTCGATATTCTGGGATTTTAAGGGATGCAAGATTCTGTCTCTCTCTCTCTCTGTCTCTTTCTTGAAGAGGTAAAAAGAGATACTACGGTTACGTAACGGCGTCGTTGATCTTCAGAATCGGAAGTTAATTAAACATCCGGTTCCCAAAGAAGGGAATATAAGGACACTTTGCATTCTTTTTTTTTAAGGGTGGTTTGCATATCCTTGGGTGTAAATAATGGAAATCGGCAATCGGAACGAGTTCAGGTAATTTATAAGAGGCGGGTAGATATCCCGGGCCACTGCCCGCGGCTCTGCCACGAGGGTGGATGTCGTGCGTGGGGGAGAGAGAGAGAGAGAGAGAGAGAGAGAGAGAGAGAGGTGGTGTCGGTGGAGGATGGCGATGGCTGGAACGGCTCGAGAGCCGGTTGCAAGCGGGCAGGGCCTCTATACCAGGGGTGTACCCACCTCGGTGCATCAAGGGGTGGTTTCTCGCTCGGGTCAATGCCCTCCCGTAACATTGAACCACCCCGTAGTGCAGTCACGGGCGAATCTAATGCGCATGCGCCACGCCCTCCCCAACTACATCCCGAGTATACCACCCACAACCACCCTACAACATCCCCCCTTACACCTTTACTCCTCTCGTTAGAATTACCACTCTACTATTTCCATGCCCCCAAATACCTTATTTTTCTTCGTATTTTCCTTTTTCTTCCTCCCCTATCCACCCACCCTTGTCATTAGAACGCCAAAACAATACACCCTCCTTTCACCGGGTGGCTATGCCTATTTACGGTAAGGGATTTACCATTTATACTTGGCTACGTCATCCATCGTCAACCCTTTCGTGCTGGTGGACAGTGGAAAAACAGCCCTCTGGTCTCTCTTTATTTGTATGGAAAAGAAGGTAACAAAAAGGGGTACAGATATTGTTTCCTTGATGACGTATAAACCAATGATGTAGACAAGAGCGTTATTAAATCTTGCATTAGGACATTCATACGTCTTTCTAACGTACTGTTACTAACCTCTTCTGCAGTAAGGGATGATTTTGTATAATTATTTTAATTCAGTACTCATGTGGATTTTTGTAGAAAATACAGTTAAGTCTGGAACAAGTTTGGGAACTCAGTAGGAACACAATACATATCTCTACTGAACATCCCGTAATGTCATTCATTATTCCTTGAAGTAAAAATCGTAACCGATTCAGCAGGAATGTACAATTTTGTTGATATCTGTAAGTGGCAGGAATCTGGGATCAAGGACGAATCCAATGAGCTTTCATCCCGATCGTAGGTAATGGGGTATATGTATCTAGAGGGTTGAGACTTTCTATGAAAATCCACGTGCGGAAATTGACATGGCGTCGGAAGGTGCTAGTAAGGGGTATAACGTGGTGGCCGAAGAAGGCGAGGAGGTTGAGAACGAGGATGAGGGTTGTGAGGATGGGTGGTGATATAGGGTGGGAGAGTAGAGGGTGTGAACTAGCAGTACCGTGCAACGAATGGAAATCGATTCCGAGTCTGGGTCAGGCAAGGGCGTTCACCCCTTGTGCAGCCCGGGAGGCACACGGAACCAGGGTCGTAGTTAGAGTTTAGAAGAGGATGCCAGAGTGAGGTTGTTGCACGATGGGGGATGAACGGACCTGGCTGCTGGGACATAAACTCCCTGACGAAACCAAGGACTGTCCCAAATCAGAGAATCTTTTGTAGGCGCAATTCTTGGAGCTGGTGTCCTGGGTGATCTCGTGGGCTGCTACTCTTTAATCCTGTGCAGATTCGCGGTCCGGGATAAGGTGAATGATCGGTGGGTGCATAACCTTTTCGCACAGGATAACAGCACCGGGGCAGCTGTGGTATCTGTAATGGGTGAATGCACTACCTTGATACTACGAGGTCAGCTTAGCTGTGGTGCCTTGTAGGATTATCTCGGTTAGGTGGACATTAGAATTTCACGTTATGGGGTGTAGGTTATATCGAGTTAGGCACAGGATGATCATCATCGTCATTGTCATCTATGTGGGTTAGTTCAGTGCGCCTGATTATATGCAACTGGATCCACAGGAATGCTGAAAGGGAATCAATATGGATCTATTATGTGGGGGGAATTCGAGTGGCTTGCAAACTCGGACAGGAGCATGTAGATATATACTAATGTGTATAGATGGGTTTGTTCTAATTGAGTTAGGGAATATTTCGGAGTTGAAGATAATGTGAGTGACTGGGTTCTGTATTGTGAAGTAATATATTAAGAGTTTATTTCGTGAAAGTTATATTATAGACATTGGTACGGACAGATTATTGAAAGAAGAGAAATTATGTAGAATTATTTATCGAAAATCAGAACGAAAAGTATTGGATGTAGGACAATTACAGTTTTTGGTTTTATCGACTGGTTTACGCGGTCGGTAATACTTTTTATTTTCTTCGTACAACTGAAGGTAATTTGGAAATTTTTCCATAAGAGCCCTATTACTCGGACTAAGTTAGAGTCGATATTGAACCAAGCGCGTAAAATAAATTTAATACGGTAAAAAATTAATTAACTGTAGTATGGTAAACGATTGGTTACAAATTCCATGTATTCACTAACAATCGGAGCGCCAAATAATTTATTTATTAATTTTAATTAAAATAATGTGGCTGTATCGTAGAAATATATTGCAATGTACGATGAGCGAATAGTTCCGATTTTTCCCGCTTAAGGGGGCAGCACCTCCTGGGTAATACTTGCCGTGCCATCTATTAATCAATCAATGAACCTGCTCGACTTCCAGCTCTTCCGGCAAAGGCTTTCTAAACTCACTCCAATAAGACGCGTATAAAACGGGTTTGCTAAATCTCGAAGAAATGGCGAAACATGTACAAACTACTGCGAAAGATAAAATATCGCAAAATTTTGAAAACCCGCAGAATAAATATTGACTTTTTCGAAAGTGGTCTAATCTCAATTTGAACTCTAGCAGCATTTTCTTTGGTCCATCATAAGCTTTCTATTTTTGATTATAGTGGTTTCAAAATGGGAAATCTGCTGGAGCGCAGATTTATCGCGCAGGAGTGGGAACGCCCGGGAAATGGAGGGGGAAGCATTTAAGCGTGTGCTCAGGCTAGAGCACTCATTCTTGCGCGAGCCGGTCTCCTATACTGGTCTCGTGGCAGTTCCCGTCGTATTCATTCTATCCCTTTATTTTATATCTTTATTCCTTCTTTCTTTTCCATTTTTTCATTACTTCTATACTTCTATTAATTATTTTCCTACATTAATATTTTTTAACTTCTTATTTCTCAATTTATTCCTTCTGTATATCCTTAATTCTTCTTTACTTCCCTATATCTTCCTACTTTCTGCCTTCCCCCCCCCCCCTGCTCTGGTGCCCCTCATTCACCATTGTACTTGTCTGACTTTTCCTATATCTTTGGTCGGGTTGAGCAAATTCATTCGAGTAGTCATACAAGGGTAGTCACCCTGTTAGAGTAGCTACACATAGACCATGGTGTCGGGGGTTGCCCTTCCGCCTAATCCGCTGAGC
>JARPRG010000323.1:524295-549771 GCA_031001745.1 Hartigia nigra | reverse complement strand
CCTGTTCCACCCCAACTCCCAGTTTATACCGGCTCGTCAATTCCCGGTGAAATAAGAATTGGCTGGCGCCCGCCTGGTTTGCGGATGCATGAACGAGGGGTGGACGGCCGAAGGTAACGTAGGTTGGTTATCGAAGATTAGTCTGTTCTCGGTTTTCGTTATCGGTGTCGAGTTAAGAGAAAATTACGCTACAATCTATATGTTATCAGCTACTGTTGTATTCAAACTCAAAATCATTTTCGAAAATTCCTATTATCCTTAATGTATAAGTGTGAAAGGATTGTATAAATACACGTGTGTCCCCATACCATGGCGGAAGATTCTGGTCACGTAGCGTGATAATGCGTTATAACAAACATTTCGTATAAGTGAAAGTAATTATTAATTAACTGGCTTTTTTTTACCCAAAGCCGTCATAGGCATAACGGTGATTAATCAATTACGTGGAGTGAAGTAATTAAAAAAGCAAAGAAGGGCGGAATGAAGAAAGTAAACCTGACTATTAGAATGGAATTGATATTGCTTCAATTTGCCTCTCGACAGTTCTGGGCTTTAGTATTGCAACACTAACATATATTTTTCCATTGGACGATATAAAACTCGGAATTTACTACGCAGAAAAATACTTGCCGGTACGTGAAAAATAGGTAAAAAATCCGGAAAATAACAGTAATCCTGAAAACCCGCCGTGTTTCGCGATTTCAAAGCATAAAAAACACTCGAGTTATTTCCTTGGCTCTTGAAAGGAAAAAAAATGGATCTACCTTTGCACATATATATATATATATACGTACGTATATTTGTGTTTACCATGATCCTCCTGATTCGAATCTTGAAAGATTCTTGAAGATGAGGGTGAAAAAGCGACATGAATGCAGAACGAAGGAGATCGCGAGAAAGAAGAAAGGAAAGAGAAGAAGAAGAAAAAAAAAAGAAAAGAAATGTGTCGGTAATCCAAGTGTGTTCCGTTTTTCATAAGGATGTTCATGATTAAGAGATACTGGTTGTTTTGGCTCATTTTTCTTATCGCTCCTTTTTTTTCCCCCCACTTCTTCACATTCTTTTTGTTTTATTCATAAAACTCTTGGAGTTTCATATTTACCAAGATCAACTTCTGTGAATGGAAGAGGGTGCATTTCCCATTACATGCCTTGCACCCACGTATGCATGCTGGTTGAACATACATGCTTACATGCATAAGCACTTTTGGCCTTTTTTATCTCGCTATCCCTGCACTTAAAAGGCCATTATTTTTTTTCAGCTATTGAATTTCGATGTTTTCGCGTTTTCATATTGCTGCGGTCATAAATTGATGAAAAGAGTTAGCTTCACCAAGTGAGCTAGGGTTACTTTTAATGCAGAGTTATCATACGAGTATTTCAAAGGCGAACGATAGAAAATGTCAATAATTGAAAGAAAAAAAAAGGCCAAAAAATATATTGGTGAAAGATGTAAAAATATTAATACGAAATATTGCCACTGCGCACAATTTCTTTTACATATACGAATATCCACACGGCTCAAATCTGAAAATGTCTGTTCGACATTTTAATTCCAGCCAGAGTTGACTTATTCGTACGAAATAAAAGAAAACGTACTAAAAAATTCATCGAATTTCAGCCGACTTTTTGAATCATTAATCTTTCTGGATAATCTCTAATGAACGACGGCTTAATTTTTGCTGTTACTGTCTTTTCCGGTAGCGTTTCTCTCGAATAATCGTTAAAAAGCCCCAGAAGCACGTTTACTGCTGGCGACATTATTATATTTCTCGGAGTAACGATTCTTTGTTTCTTTTTCGGTACAATAATTCGAACAGCAACCAAAGCAATCCATTCACAGGTTTTCTGCTTTTTATTTCTTTCCTTGTTTCGTGCCTCGAATACCCGATACAATATGGCACGAGCAAGATATTTCACATGGGATTTATGCAAATACCAGAGTCAAAGTATTATATGAAAATGTACCAAAGAAGACGTGGTATATAATCCTGTCCGACTTTACGATTTATATGTAAAATGCTGGAATTCAATGTTGAGTCTTACCAGCTGCTACTGACAGCACGTCACAGCAATATTCTGAATCAAAAGTCATAGATTCGTATAAGAACTTTTCCTCAGAGTTAATATTTTAAATATAAAAATTTATATATATTCAGTTCAAGTGCACCAACTGCTGTTCATCCATTCACTTGATTTTCATATTAAAACTGAATTTCAATTCGTGACTGAATTAGCCAAAGGAAGACGATATCTCCGCAACCACCCTAAAGGGATGGACTCCTTGAACATAATAGTTGTAAGACATAGGTGCTCAGTAAAAAATTAAAAAGAAAAAAAAATAAGAAAAGGTAAACAGGAAAAAAGTGAAAAAGTGATGAGGCTTAATCTTCATATATTTGTATATAGAAAAGGTCAAATCTGGAACATGACCCAAATTTATGGTTTCCGACGTTGGGCCCTACGGTTCTTGCGTATAGAAGCACTTTTAGTCTCCTTCGTTCTCTACCCTCATCCATCTCCGTGCGGTCATAGATTCTTATTAAAGCTTCCTTCATTTGTGTGGGTCAGGAGTGATGCGCGGCAATAGCGGGGTGGTGGAGGAGGCATTCTATAGGCCAAAAAGGAAACGGCCCGCATTAATTCGCAACGGAATTATCGCGGAAGAAGCTTGGATGAAATATAATGCCGTAGCGTTTGCTCGTGATATAAGAATTATAAACCAGAACGAGGAGAGAACTCGCTGGGGTTGCCGGATCAAAGATGCGGTTAACGATAAGGGAATTAGAGAAGGTAAATTTCTGCTTATTACGCTCGTGCACAACCCACCCACCACGTCCCCATTCTCCAATGAAGCCACCTCCAAGATTCCGTAATGGCGAAACTACGGTATTACTGTAACTGCTGGATACTAAGGAGATAACTTTAATGAAAGGTGTTTATTCCCACATTGCAAGTGCCGGTATAACAGGTTAAAACAGATGAAAAATTCAACCTAATTTCTTTTGGTGTTATCGGCAATCGGTCGGTAACAAATTTGAAAAACCCGCCGAAATCTTCGATATAACCTTATTGACGATCGATATAGATTATCCTGTCAGTTTTATTTCTTTTATCTTCTTACGTATCCAAGCAGCACTTACGCAGTAGAGTAAACGTATTGTAATACTTCACGAAAAAATGAAACAAGCAACGTCTTGTAAGCACGGCTTTAAATTACTTAATTGACGGTTGGTATAGTTTATTAAGGATTCTCTCAGCTCGAGTAAATTAGATAACAATCAAGCTTAGCGGATAATCCATGAATCTCACAAAGCACAAATTATTCCAATTTTGTTCAGTCGAATAAGTTAATCGTTTAATCAAACGTTCTACAGACTGAACGGGGTAGATATTCATGAAGATGAAGAATCTGCCTTGACTCTTAATTCCACTGGTTTAATTACTTCTTTTTGTAAAAGTAAAGCAGCCGTGACGGAATTGGATAACCTTCGGAGTTGTTTTACTCTTTATAAGAAAAATATTATTCGAATTAGAATATTCGTTTGTTTACTTTGATGGAAAACGATGTAGAATTCGACGTTGGTCGAACGCCAGATTTTACAGTTCCATGAAAATCCTTTAACGAGTTCTTTTCGTCTTGATATCGCTTTGACTGGTTTATCGATGCTTCAAACAATTTTTGTATTAGCGTGGGACAGGATCGTCGTAATCCTTTCGCGAAATAACGTAAATTATTTTCTCTGACGTAATTTATTACGGATCTGTTCGAGCTTATCGCTTTAGGAGCTCCGTATCTTGGTAAGCTCCTGTTATTCTCGGATTCTTGTCGCTGTATACCCATTTTCAAACTTCGCTGGACATCAAACAAGGATTCGGATAACTTGGCTTAAGATGACGCGCGATAAAAGGATCTTTAGCTTTTCTAAATATATACTAAAGTATTTTCACAGCACCTTAGTCCCTTTTTTGTTATCTTTGGTGGAATTTATTACGGATATATCGTTCTGATTAAATTGGACGTTTTTTAAATTTGGATAAAAAACGTTTTTCGTTTTTTTTAATCCAGTCGGTTACTGCTGGATGGAAGCTTTAAGTTAAGTAGCTACGCGGTAACGTGGAAAGTGTTGAATTTTTGTGCAATTCTTATTTATTTATCACGCCTGATATTCTATGCTTGAATTTTCATGAATAATTTATTACCTATTCACTGAACTAAAATTAGGGTACACGTGATGCGTGGGAATCAAAGAGAATATGTCGATGATATTTAGGGTTCGAAAAACGATAACAGGAATCTATGGGCGTATCCAGATTACAAGAATATCCCTCGGGCTGAAGAATCGAAGTGAGGGAAAATGTTCGAATTTTCATAGGATTAAAAACTGCATAGGAATCTACATACTAAACCTTGACACTTTGCAGCAATCTCAAGGTAAATCCAACCAACCCTATATGAAAGTTTAAGAATTTCGCATAATTTTTGTCTTTTGATATATAAAACCATAAAGACTTTCATACGTAAATACAAAAGCATAGATAAATTGCCATTATTAAAATAAAATTCAAAAAGATCTAAAATTTTATCAATTTAATCCACCCTCATTAAAATCATCCTGGAATTAGTTAAACACTGTTAAGAGCCTAGTCTTAAACTCCCTATAGTTAAAAATCCTGAAAGTGGTGTAAGTCCTAAAGAAAGGAACATGCACTTACTATATTATACATATACGTATATACAATATAATCGGTAAATTGCAGGTACTTTATTATCACTTTGTCTTGCGTAATTAAACTAGTGGAAATTAAGGGGATTTTTAGTTTAAGTTTCGACCTGCTAAGGGTGCATAGTTCAGCGTTACTTATTGCCTGTTCGGCGGCTACTTTAGAGCTTGTATTGGCAATGGCATTTCTCTGTAGAGACATTTGTTTTTCAGTATTAGTATTGGTGTTATAGCGTCGGCGTTGCTTTTACCGTCGGGTTTGTGAACTGGGGTTTGTGGTTGGCCGGGCTTATTCGAAGTCTGCGCGCGCGCAACGTCGAGGGCGCCACGATCGTTTCTCAGTTTTCCAGCATCCCTTTGCTGCACCGTATCAGCGCTTCGCGAGAGGTGTGTCATCCAGGTTGTACTGCGTTACGTCGCGACGCTTTGCGTTGCCGTTATATCAGTGCGTCGGAATTTTTATCTCGTATGAATGTTCCTTTTAATTATACAGTCTCGTAACGGTTATAATCATTCGAACTGCCGGTGCTTTTTGAGACACAGGGATTAATTCATGGTGACTGTTACAGCTAATTTAAAAAGGAAATGACTTTTGTGTGCAGAAGATTATAACGACTTTCTACTTCTGGATTCTCGTAAACATTACGTTACGTAAGTTTCATTACGTTATTTATTGTGATTAGTATTTCACTCACGATTATCTCGTGCTTTGTAGTTTTGCTCGATGTTTTCTGCCATCACTTTTTTTTTTTTTTAGAACGCACTTTCGCGCTGGAACTTTGAATTTTGTTTTTGACATTTCTCACAATATTACAATGTAATAATGATTGATTATTCATTTATTTTGCGTGATAAACACTTCCTTAGCGTGCACGAATTAAAATGCCATATGTCATTATCGATAGGTTATGTGTATTGTTTTGCTTCGCTTTTAATGTTAATGAAAATGCAATTAGTAATCAATGTTTCCGACATCTTTGTACATCAAAATGAAAATCCGACAAAGCAAACTGGGACAAGCCGAACAATACCTTAATTGCATTAATTGATTCGATTGACTCTCGAAGTGAATCTGATGCAATACAATCGATCGTCAATTGCACTGCAAAGCACTAACGGATACAACAAATTGTCTTATTCCTTAAGAAAACAAGGAGCCGAACGCTAAATAAAAGAATTGCGTAATTAGCCCGGAGAACAAAAGGCTTCGTAACGATGCTGTCAGACAAAGAAATCGACATGATTTTTAAAATATTATTAGTCTCTTCCGCGTCCAGATTAATGAATATTTATTTAATGATTTCAATTAGTATACACGTTCATACGAGATTTTGCGATACAAAAACAAAGAATTAAAGTTTATTGTAAATTAACAGCTTTCGCACTACTTGTTTTTACATTTTCTACTCTCGGCCACGGTATTATCCTTTCTCGCTTTGTCCTCTTTTATCATTTGCCAAAAGTCGTCGACGAAATCTTTACTAACTACGTCAATTAATACTACCCGCGCTTTGGACTGGATTTATTTTCAATTATTTTTTAATCAAGTTACCTATTATCTGAGCCGCGTTGCCGTAGTTTTTTAATGATGCCGACGCCGTACCTCATGAAGATGCGACAGGAACAGCTTCGTATTTGCATAGGCTTACACGATGAAATCATTTAAGAGAGGGGTCTAGCGATTCTCTAAGCTTTTCAGAAATTGGTGGCGAATCTGTCACGCGACCGGGAGAACTTCTTCCCCAGCGCGTGCACAACAGGCTGCGGCTCTGAAAAGCAATAAAATTTGCACGTCGGACGATTACTCTTGGCTTTCGTCGGTCTCGCGTATCCGGGGAAATTCGCATGGCAACAAATGGGAAAAGTATTCTAATCTAATCTGCCTCCTACTACTTGGAGGAGAAGGCTATTTCCAGGGTGGGAGACATGACACCCTTTCGAATATTGTACATAATGTGAAAGAACGTATCATGCCAATATAGATATATCTACACAGTCTATTCGTTCATATATCCATAGCTATATTAGGTAGCAAAAAGATGCAGAACTGCAATTCATAATTTTGATTTAATAAGTATCGCTTATTAAAGATCAGGATGTGTATACAGGATATATATATATATATATATGTATATATATATATAATATATATAGCAGACTATCCTCAATGGCTACCGGAAGGTTTGTGAAAAGGACTTGGCCAATTATCGGGTTGAGGATTAAGCGAGTGGAATCGTCCGTAAAACCGTTCGAATGAAGGGTTCCAGGGTGAAGGTCGCTAACTTAATTTGTTTGCAATTCGCTTCCGCTGGATCGAAATTTCCGAGCAACCCTTTCCATCCCCTCGTAACTTTTGCTTCGATAGCCTCTCAATTTTTACGTATTTCCGGTTGTATCCTAGCGATATATCCTGCATGATGATAGGTTTATTGTCAGTAATTATAGGGATTGTTTTCTGTTAAAAAAAATGTGTTAAATGAAATTATAAACTCAAAGTCATGAGACGATGCTCATAACTCAATGGCACCCTTCGTGTCGTTTGTAATTTAAAACTCTGGAGCCTTTTTTGTCTGCTTACCTAACGCGAACAGTTTCCGCCTCCTCAACCTTGGGCTTCACCCTCAAGGCGTCCCTTGAGAAAGGCGTCGCTTGCGACGCACAGATATGAAACCCCTTTCAGGAATTAAAAATTCCCGCCAGAACCACGTGCGAATAGCTCTTAAGTACGTTATATAATATTTTCTCATCGTTTTATCCACAAAGTACGTTATTGTCTGGTGTACAACGGCGGTGAAAGGGTGGCGAAGGGGGGAGGGGGGGGGGGGTTAAAATATTTAAAAAAGTTAAAGCCAAAGTAAGCGCATCCGTATGTGCCCCTACCTCTTATAGAGTCAGGGGAAAAAGGCCAATGAAAATATTTTTCCCTACGAAGTCGCTGCTCGAGAATGCTATGGGAGTAGACAGGAGACGCGGGACTTTGAGTAGAAGCCATGAGAGATTGGAAGGGTTAGGTAAGGGTGGTTCTTGGCAAACAATATTTTTCTTTTAATGTTTACAAAGGCTCCAACCATGGCTCTCGATCGTCGTGGGTAGATGCAGCCAAAGAATAAAGAACTACTAGACTTCTTCTCCTTCTCACAGAATGATCTATATGGACCCATAAGAGGTATATGCAACTTGTGCTATATCCTCTTTTTCAAATGGTTTGAGATCTTTTTCATTCTTAACGTTATAGCGGATTCATCAATTATATTTTCCCTAGTGTATACATGCGTTATAGGCTTTTTAGCCGTAGAGGCTTTTATCGCGAATATAGGCAGCTATCGCTAAGGGAATTCGTTGTAGTGGCAACACTGACAGTTATTTTATTGACGAAACGTTTATGAAGCTGGCTGCGTAATATTTTTAAATTGACAGTCGAGATTGGCGACTTCACTACGCTGACACTGTAGAGAGACGTTGAATCTCTCTCAATTTTTATCTATATTGGACACTACAAGCATTTGATTCGATCGAACTTCGTCAAAGGATCGACGTGCATTCGTTTGAATATATTATTCTTTCTCTAAAACGATCAATTTGTTTGATCGTTTTCTGCTTCCGTCTCTCTTTCTCCTAGTCTCGCTCGAACGGTCAATGAAAACGATCAAAGCTTACCATGGCCATTGCCAGAATACATGACTAGGAGTACTGAAATATAAAAATGTATCCTTGTATCGAAATATTTATTTATTTATACCATTTTTTCTAATAAATCAATCACATTGAAACTTACCTCTCAATTATTAATGCTTCAGTGTCCTTCGATTGGATGTGTCAGAATTTACACTTAACAGCATTTAGTGTAATGATACAATACTGCAGACTATATATTCAACTGCAGCATCTCATCTGTTAACTGTATCTTCTCTGTCTAACAAACAAACTATCGGGGCATCCTAATCAGGATGTAGCGTTTCACAGTCTCTTATACAAAGGGTTACAACTTGAGCGTTAGAACAATGCAATGGTTTGACAATGCCAGGATTACGCTTCTGTCTGCCATTGTTGTCGGCAGTACAGGTCGATCGTGAGGTCCGCAACGGCCTTTGAATTATGGAAATGATGCAACCCCCTGGACACCCCAGGAACAATGCCAAATTGCTATCGAATAGCTTAATCTTTTCTTTCTCACTCAAGTTTTCGCCAACACTCAGATTCTTTTCTTTCTCTTCCGTATACAAACTTTCAAAATCCTTCAAGACTTTAAACCACGAAACTTCGGATTAACCCATGACGTATTGATTTTATACGTATATAGATTTCAACATATGCTTCTTTCGTGTTTTCTAAATCAAATCGTTCCCATCGATATGGCTATTTCGAAATTTACCTCAATTTACAAATTTTATCAGAGCAAGAGAATTATCTGGTGTGTAGAGGATTTCATTATTACGGCTTTGGCTCTATACTAAATCCACATATCGTAGGATGCATCGAATTATTCTCGATGACGTATTTCGGTAGTGGTGAATTGTGGGAGGGGGGGGGGGGCGCGCGCTGGGGGAGAGGGAGGGATCAGGGCTACAGAATGGGGATGCTTAAAGCACTTTCTGAAGGTTTCCAGTGGAATTTCAGCGGTTAACCTTCCGGTATTTCGCCACAGCGATTCTAACGAAACTCCCTAACATTCCCTAGCGTTACGTTATCGCCATTGTGCCGTTGGTAACGTTGGACTAAAATTAAATGTGGTCTTCGAGCCTTAGGATAAGTATGTATACAGTGATAGCAATGCCGCGGGATTTTGAAGCGTAGGAGAAACGACGATTGTTATATTAATGAGATAATTAGTGATAACGAAAGGAATTCTAATGTGACCCAAGTGGTTGCTAATGGCGCTATATAAATTTTTAATGTATCGTTAAAATACGTAGTGACGTTTAAATACCGTAGTTCAATTTAATGGCGAGAAATTAACGTTTAAAATATTCAAATGTAATCGACGCCCAATGACACGTATCGGATATCAATCGTGTATGAATACCGAAACGAAATTTATTTCTTGTACAGATTGCTTTCGTCTCTGTAATAAATTTTGTAAATGGCAACACGTGGTAACTGGAACGAAACGCTACGACTCACTGTCGAATATTAAATTTATTTGTTATATGTTTAATATTAATATATATATATATATATATATATATATATATATATATATATATTTCGTTCATATTAAAAAAGACGTATGTCAGATATGGGCAGGATACAAAAATTTTAAGAAAAACGGTATCCATTTATCCCTTATACTGGGCATAAATATTATCCCGCATCAGGAACAGCACATCCTTCGGGAATAAATGCCTATTCCTGACGAGGGTTTTGCATCATTCAATCTTATACGGATACGGTAAATAGAACTGGAAATTTCTTCTTTTGTTTTTTTTTTTTTTACATTTTTCAGAACGGGGTGGAAATGAGAAATATGAAATAACCAGGGGGGACAGGGGCTTGTTTGTATAGTATACATAGATTTTTTACACTCGTATTTTTCTGCATTTTGTTTTCTCTTTCAATACACGGTACAAGTAATTTCAACGAGAATATTAAACTATTTATTTAATTTTTTTAATGTTTCTAGTTTACAGTGAAATGTTCTCCATTAACGTTCAAGCGTATGCTTTGAGTATATATATAGTGTATGAATATATGTTTATACACGGTGGTTCAAATTGTTTTGAACGAATATAGTATGCTGAGGTTGTCGGATAAAAATAATACGCAAACTTTCTTACTTTTTAGTTTTCCTTCTTTTTTTTTTTTTGTTCCAGTACTGTATTTACTACAATTGAAACGGTAGTTTCGAGGACTTTTTTCTATATATGTATACATATACGGTCAGTGATTGACAGTTATGACAGAATTTTTGTATACTATTAGGACAGCTGTCCTGCGTAGTATTTTGATACATAACATGTACTGCGAGGACCGTACAGGTACGCTCACACTGAATTTGTCAAATCTTTTTTGTAGACATCCCGAGTTATGATCGGCTTGATATAATGGCTACGCTGTGTTAAGACAACTTGGAACTTTGGCTGGATATTTTTTGTAGAACAAAAAAATATATACATGCATCCACACACGCACATACATATACACTAGACGGACTAATTCATACTTACCTCCAAGCTATAGGCTTATCGTTTATATGCGAATGTTTTTTTTTTTTTCCTTACATTTTTGTCCTTTTTTCTTATCATCTTTCACCTAGGGATCGCGTTACATTTTTCCATTCATTGTCGGTCCGTGTTGTGAACATCAAAAAGGCGGCAGTGAGTTCGTTATATCGACCTTTGTCTTGTTCGGTTAACAGGAAGATCAATCTGAGAACAAGACACGGGATCCTTATAGCGGTACCTATATACAATACCCATATATGTACCTAGAATAAAGATGTAAATCTTAATTTCAGAAATTATTACAAGCATCCTCATTAAAGTGAAAATAGTCTGCTATCACGGAGTTGAAAGATATTAGAGAGAATCTTAGTTGTGTCCGAAAATCTTGTTTGAAAAGAAGTAGAGAAAAAGAAAAAATAGAAAAAAAAAAAGAATACGTGCCTATGAAATCCTCCTTCAAAATCTACCCTCGAAATCCTCGTTTCTTCGGTAGTGAATCTACTTTCATGGGGATCTTCTCTGGCTCACACGTAAAAACTAGATATACTACGTAACAATGGCGTAAGGATAAAATCTTTATATCCAAACCGATTCACCTCCGGAACAATGGTATAGATCTACCGGGTGTCTTCTTCGTACTATATCATTTCAAAGAATACACTAGACACTTGAGAAAGACTTAACGTCGTAAGAATGTCTCTAAAAGAAAGACACTAGGGAATTATTCATATGATCGATTTCCAAATAGCTAGATACAAGAATTCAAAATTGGCGTATAAGCATAGATAAACTAAGAATAGTCAATAATGCCAAAGTTAAAAAATCCCCAGAAATAATATTCCCACGTATTAAGGAAATGACTGTAGAAGTATCGAGGAAATTTTGTACCGAAAAGACAAACCCATATAATAATTTCGATGCTGTCCATATATACATATATATCCATCAAAACTGTATAAGAAGTACCTATAAAGTGCACTTCTCGACGAGCTCTCTTTCTTGGATGGGTTGGCAAGAGTGCAGGGCGCGCAGTCCAAGACCTTCAGAGGATTGCCAAGGGGTTAGTGTAACCGAGCGTTAAGAGTGCTCAGATTCGTCGTAGCAGTTGGCAGCCCTGGAAATTCAAATACGTACCCAGCAACTCCGATCGACATGCATCACGTATGTAGAGGGATATTCAGTCGTAGGAGTATTCAGTAAAGCTGTCCAGGGTCCCAATGGGTATAGGTCATAGGTAAAGAGGGTGATGGTAGGTCCTGAATGCTACCGCCAGAGGGACATACCTAGTATAGGGTTTTCAGATACAAGTATATACAGTTGCATATATACATAAATAAATATACATGTATATACACCCCACCTGTCTCTCTGTTCTCTGTGGATTTGCCAAACTGCAATTGCACGACGAAAATCGATCAGTTAGCGTTCAGGGATTTGGTGGTTCACTGTAATAGATCTGTTCTAATCGAATTGTATTACGTCATGTACATAACACGTCAAGTCGTATTTAAACGATTCCATTAACCGTATACGGTTATGAAAACCATCCGGTATCTTTGACTTCGTTGTAACAAAATTCATGATGGATTTGATATACGAGTTAGAATTTCTCTTTGGACTGTTTCACGTGCAATGTGTCAAATTGTCGCTTGGGTAAATATTGACTATCGCGTTGCTGGCGGAAAATTGAAAAATACAAAAAGTATTGTAAAGAAACGCAGGAACAACTTTACTACAATTCGTTCGTCGCTTTTCAGTGTGTAATAAGGAGCTCAAATTCTTGCCAAGAGAAAAAGTTCTTTACATTCGCGGAATTGCAGGCGCGAGCACTTCGCATTAAGACGTAATTATCCCCGGCGATGCTCCTGCAAAAACTGCTATGTAAACGTTGCCCGGAAATGTTGTATGGTCTCTCTTGTGCTTCTGTCTTTCTACGTTACGCATACAAACTTATATGTATATACGTTGTATATTACAGTGTGATACGTACATATATGTATATATATATATATGTCAGATTTATATACAAACTCCAAATCTACTTATATACCTACTTAAATCTGCGTCTCGTATGTATATAACTATATATATATATATATACACACAGAGAGTGGCGCCCGGAAATCTCGACGGAACAGTCTCGCCGTGAATCTCCTTCCCTCTTTTTAACCCCTTTACCGTTTAAATCTTCCGTTAATTATTCAGCGTAGTTAATTAACGTCGTGGCTCCCCTCTACTACCGGGACGCCGTATAACGCAGCTCCTTGACCCCATTATGCGAGAGTAGAATCTGCCCCTCCCCTAACCTCCCCCCTCCCCTGAGATTACCCACCGAAATTAATTCGTTAAGCTCTATGACGATGGTCCATGTCTTTGTGACCTTAATCAGACCTAGAGTTCATAAGGAATCACTATGCCCGTTCGGCAAAATGGTCAATTTGTTAATTGACCAACTAGAGGCTATACAGCTTCATTCAAAGTGGTTAGGATGAATATCACCAGATTCCCTAGTATCGATCCGTCATATAACTAGTCTGCTATTAAGTGAATTCCTATTCACGCTCAAGTACCAGATACGAATAAGTCGGCTATGCCACTCTGGTACGTAGGTTAGAATTCACATAGAGGGTAAAGCGACCTAACCTAATTTAACTATCTTTAAAGCCACCAAGTGTCAGGGAATGTCGGGGTTGGACTTAGAGCCGCATTCGTTGAATGGGGATGATTAAACAGAAAATTATACTTCTTTTTTTTATTGAGCAGGTCAAGTATATCTTCACGGCTACTTCGTTTTGCCTGAATTGCTGATCGCTCGACTCGTTTTCATTCATCCACTTTACCCATCATGAATATACTCTAGCATCTATACCCAAGGCTTGTAGTATAGGCAGCTGCTCAGTTTGCATACATTTTGTAGGCTCTTTGACATCAAAGAGAATCCTTTCCAATGGTACTTATATATTATATATATATATATATATATATATATATATATATATACACACACACACACACACATAATGTATATAATATTTTATACCAAGTACATAAGTCTTTCTGATAATGATACACATATCTTTCATTTGTCTTTGAAATACAGTAAGAACTTTAATAGAAAAAGAGAAGTTCACGAGCCTCATTTACATTCCTAATTTCGCCACTTTCATCCGCCTGACAAATTTCATTTTGTCAGGTTTTACGCGCGTAAAATTCATTTGCATCAAATGACTCAAGTTTCCCATGTCATTCTCAGTCCGCTTCTGGTAAAGTATGTGCATCCATATGCACATATATAATCAAGATGCTGACTACGTTCTTCGTCGTTTTCTGTATACCTATACGTATTCTTGTGATACTCGTCAATTTCAATTTTACCGTTAACGCCACGTTTAATAGGGCCAACGACATAACATTTCATTATCGTGACGATCGACATTAGCCATTGTAAATGGCACGGATGTTGCCACTGGCTGGAGTAATTCTGCTGAATTGTTTTCTTGAATTTTAATACGGATATTAAATGAGAATTGTTCGCAAGACTTATTTAATTTCGTTATGCGTACGTATACGCGTCCGAGGGATTAATATGTAGAAATTAAATGTAAATAGTTTTGGCTAATCGCTTAATTTCATGTTGTTAGCATATTTTACCCATTGCTGTTGTGAAAATGTATGAATGCTTTGAATTTTTTAAAAGGATCAAGCACCATTCTTACTTAAGCCTGTAAACAAAGGAGGCTTCGATAACCTTCGAGAAATCTTCTTAGGGTTTTTCGGTATATACAGTACATATAAGAACTGTATATAGTACAGTACATATCTACTGTATTATTGTATGTTCCTTTATATGCGTACATATGCACGGGTGTAGTGGCGGGCAGGAGGGGGGACGTGTAAAACGCTATCTTGTTTACGTAGCCCTTTACACGGGGATGATCTACGCTCGATTCGTGTTCTAGTTAATTACGAAAGCATTGAAGGTCTTGAGAGAGTCAGAGAATAGGGGCGAGAGTGACAAGGGAAAACTCGGAGAGAAGCTAAAGGAAAAGACGCACTTGGTTAATTTACAGGGATTATGGATTTCCTGCGCAGGCTTAATTAAATGTCAACGAAAGGTTGAATCAATCTGTAACGTATAAGTGTACTCGTAATTATGGCGTCGAAACATTGTACAATGAGTTGGTGATTTAATATTAAGGGTTTCGAGGGAGATGAATACGCGTCAACCCTACAGGAATTAATTTTACGTTTGACGAGTTGTCTCTGTGTTATTTCAAAGAGACGGAAATTACGATGCATAATTCATATATGAAATTGAAATAAGAATTTTGAGTGTTTGTAATTTTTTTTTTTTCTTGGAATTTTTGTAGAAGCAGGGGGGGCAGCTTTGAGTTTTATTTATTTTACTAATGGTGCCAGGATTATGCTAAATTGAGAAATATTTGTTGCACCGTGATACTGTGGGGTGTAATGGGGTTTTCGAAAGATACACTTCAAAGAAGAAATTTATTGACGGGGAATTAACCTCTTTGAGTCCCGTTCAAATATCAATTAAACATTGAGTTAGGTAGGAGGAAGCCTGTTGGGTAGGCAGAGCTTAGCGGAGGAGGTACTTCTTTCTTTTTTCCTTTTTTTTTTTGTATGGGTTCAAGAAGTAGACGTTTTCACTGCCAGTAGGAACGAGAGATGAATCGTGATGTAGATAATGACGAAAACGCACGAACCTCTCGGTATAATTAATCTAGAAGGTCGTCCTATTTTTCTCTTTTTTATTTTTAATTATAAAAAACCAAAACCGGATATTTAATTAGTCACCTTGTTCTTAAGTTATATATACGCAAATTTATTGTAACACTTATTATTTATAGTATCAGGCCATTCGATTAGAGCGTTAGATAAAGCAGGACAACGAAAAGGGACCGTACACTTTAAAGGAACAATATGGTTCTTGCGAAGGGAGATATCGGTACAGAAAAAAAAAAAAAAAAAAAAAAAAAAAAAAACTAGCACAAGAAAGCTCCAGGTAAATTGAATAATCCCGTTATACGACACGACTGGAGAGCGTCTTTAGAGTATTTTCAAGGGTAGAGTGACGACGAAGATAAAGATGAGAACGAGTAAGGCAAAATAGAGTTAAAAGGGAATGAGGGGGTGTGCGAGTCTAGAAAATTGAAAAAGGCCAAGAAAAGAAATTTCCCAACAGACAAGTTCAGTGGCGGTGATGGTACTTGAAAAATAGCGGATATGCTATACCGAAGCTGTAGATTCACCCTTAACAATGACTCGTTAGGTACCTGGATCAAGAAGTAAGTAAGGACTGATTTCACCCTGGTCGTAAGAATCAACCCCCGAAATTTTCGATGTCAAGGGATGATTTTTATTGCTTAATGCAACGCCTTTACGTGCTTTAACGAACATGGAAATATCGAATTCTCCTAGTATATTATCCTTGTACACGTAAGAAACGTATGTTTCGTTGGGTTAAATTAGACATAGTATTCAGCGAACACGATCTTCTCTCTTCTTCATTTCGTTGAAATGTCGAATTTTGTCGAGCCCCATTTTATTTTGCGTCTCTTGACTTTATCGGCGAGCATCCTTCATCCGGCCGGAAGTTGAGAGCTGACAGTCGACTCGACGGAATTTACGAGCACTCTTCGACGCGCTCCCTTGGCTTTGGTCGACGCCTCACGCCGCACCCTTATCTACCGTTTCTTAGTGAAAGTGATATCCGGCTCCTTCTTTAAGCGTATATACCGGCCGATCGATAACTTCTGTACCCACTTACGTAAGATGTGCGTTAGCTTTTGCTTATCTTGTACTATTGTTTGGTTTACCTATTTCTGTTGATTCAATGGGCAAAATATGGCTTATAAATGTACAGTGGTATATATATATATATATATATATATATATATATGTATATTAATATGTCTAATGCAAACTGGGTATGCTACTGTATACGCGATATTATATACTGGATGCTGTTTACATTGAGATTAAATGCGACGGCGAATGTCTATAGGGGTTAGTTTTCTAGAAGAATTTCAATCTAACGGTATCAAGAGATACGCCATGTTTATTTTATTTTGTCTGTATTTTTTGTTACATTCGTGGATATCCAGACGTGAATTTATACCGGGGCATTGTCGATTGTAATTTTAGGATTTTTATTCCTGTACTTTTTTTTTGTATATCTCTTTGGCACTTTTTTCTGTCTACCGTAAGATTATAATATCTATACGTTCGTTTCATGTTTTTTATTATATACCTGTGTACAGATTTTTGATATTTCGTACTGAGACGCTTTCGATATACCTGATGCTTTCTTTAAAGCGGATAGAAGAATTTAGCACGATTTGCCGTATTAATATATTTCGAGTGATTTTATAAAAAATTAAAATTTTACGTGACAATGTTAAACCGATTTTTGTAAAATTATCTTAAAAATCACTAATATGATGACAGCTTCGATCGACAGATATATGTATATACTGCTACCGATTTGAGCACTTTTGATCGAAATGTCAAAAGGTCAATTAAACGAGCTTTATCATCTACTACACCGTAATACCAACGTATTACGGTAATATAACTAATATAACTGCCCCGTAAATCGTAAATCCATGTAGGACCATAAAAATCAAATCGTCAAGTCGTTTCGACGCTGATAAGCGACATTGAGTAAAGCTGTACTTTCCAATTGAAAAATCGTCCTAAATCATAATATAACACGATATATCTGAAGTTTTTATAAAGATACCAAAAATACATAAAAACGTAAAAACGTCCTCGTGTATATAAACGCGAGTCAAATTGAATTTGTCACCATTGCCTGCTTTCATGTAAGTAAGTAAAAGAAAAGAATATTATTACATCACAATATCAAAAGTAAACAATTCCTTCAAATCAATGCCTATAGGTATTTATACGTATACGTAGAAGACCGGAACCTATTGTCTTTGAAAATAGAACAAGGAACCCGAAAAAAATGTATAAATAAAACAAAAATATTAATCATTAAATTACTGTTGTCGATTTAAGTAATTTTAAAAGTTTCCCAGTCATTTGCATATTCAACCCTGATAATCATCCCTCGACGAAGGGGATGGCTTTTGAAATAAGTGTCCGTCGTTATAAAAAAAATATTATACAATGCGGGGGTGTCTCGCGTCTATATGGTTGCTATGTATTCTGGGTAAAGTGCATGTTTGTATTAACGTGGTTGATTAAACAACAAGATGGCTGCCGGTGACGCCGAGACTGCTCGGTAGACCGTGCTTAATTACGGCAAACAAAACGTAGAACGTTTTAAGCTGGACGGGGGTAGATTGAGGTTGGTGCCGTGGGACTTGCTTTTTAGGGTATCGGAGTCAGTTTCAATTATTAATCTTCGTCGTCCGTGTTCTCTGGCAGGCAAGCCTAGAACGTATTTGCATGGTTGCCAATTAATTTGTTCCAGAATCTCATCTTTTAGACGCGGTTCCCTTCTAGGGAATATTGATTAAAGCACGTGGCGATAAAGCTACGAACGTTGGAACCAAAATTTATATTGCTCTCGGAGACCCTTATCAGACCCTTTACGAAGTATCTTATTTTCATCCTTCAACGCTAAATAACCACACATAACCACACATAACACAGAATCCTTTAGAAAATTCACTTTCAACTCTCTTCAACATCACAGCATACAGCTCGTATAAAAAATTTGAAGTTTATAAAATTATTATTATTTTTTTTTTTTACTAATAAAACCGTTACCGGCTTCGATATAAACCTGTAATGTAGGTCAAGTAATGGAGGTGATTGTAGGAGTATTTGGAATGAATAGGGGGTAGATATTGATTCCCAATGGTGGAATAGAGAATAGATACGAGGTAGAATAGATACCAAGTAGGTACGCATCCTTTCCTAGGTACTTACGTTAGCTATAGCTTCGCTTCATTCTTTGTCGCTTTCATTCTCGAAGGAAAAAAGGGAGGATCCTGAGAGATGCTGTAGTAGCACAGTGCGTTTCTCCGGTCACCATAGGAACTTCAGAATCTCATTTCCCCTCGAGAATGCTTCCCGATATACTATACCTATATAGATATATGATATATAATATACATGTATATAGTACATATGCAAAGGTACCATACTTTTATCCAGACCTTTTATATGGGTTGCCTTTAGTAGTTACATACGTGGTCTGATGTTCTGACTATACGTATAGATGTATATTAGATAAATTTAGGTATCCTTTCTCGTCTAACCTTCCAATCGTTATGCTAAATAAATCGACAGATTTCTGAAAATGCTGATCAGCAATCTTGAGCGTTTTCCGAACTAGGTCACTGGTCTGACTCTGTCGTTATCGAACGATGTGTGGTTGGTTCTCGACGATAACACATTGGGTGAAAAGATCGGAATCGATCGAGCGCTAAAAATTTGTTTATCCAAAAATTGAGAGAGGGTGGAGAAAGGAATAATTATAAAAAAAGGACATAAGAAATTTTTCAATATTTTGTTTTTTGAAAATCCACACTCCCTCGGTTGGGTGACGACGTGTTTATTTGTTCTATTTATCCCACGTGATATTACCGCTTTCGGTGGGATTCTCATTAGCGTGTTTGCGATAACTCGTTTTACCGTGAACGCCAGTACTCCTCCAGTGTTAATAGTGGGCAAAGCTCGGCGCTCGTTTCGTGCTTCGCGCCTGGATATAAATCGTTTTACGCGACGGCGACGTCGGGCCGATTCTCTCGAAGGGACGGCAAAAAAAAAAATAAGTGTCGCCACAGCGTGCGTAAAGCGAGAGTAGAGTGAGAATTTGTTCGTGAATTTTATTTGCTGAACCACAACAAAGCCTCCCCGGGATCTTTTATTATACTTTTCCCTTTGTTTCTTTCTTATTTCGTCCGCCATTATTTTCTGTTTATTCCTTCCTCTTTCTCTTTTGAAAACTGACGGATCTACGTTCGCCACTCTGTATAGGTGAAATTGTACGTTGGTGGCGGAAGGTCCGGATCTCGACTTTTATTTAGGAGTTAACGGCGAGGAAAATGGCGCTGACGTTCATTTATTCTCGCTGGCAGCCTTGTTTTTCCGTAGTGTCTAATCAACCGGCGGATCCATTTCGCTCATATGGCGAGTTTACAATCCCACGAGCGACGAGGGTTAATCCTGCGTTACACTCTAAGCAAATTCATCGTACCTATAATTCACGGGTGTCATTCGCCTATCTCTCACTCATATATACTGACGTCCTCCATTCATACCTATAAACTCCTCGTTTGTTTCTAGAAACAACCCCTGCCGATTACCCATCCATCCATCCTCGTCTCACCCTTCGCCCTCAATCTTTTTCATCGTGATCGTCACCTGTCACCCGACCACTTCATCGAAGATTACACGAGTAGGTCTGCCACTTCAATACACGTACAAACAAGACATATAGAAAACTACCAATCAGTAAGTTTTTTGCTCAAGTAGGTAGAAACTTTGCTTAAACAGACATGTCAGACATCCGCAATATTGGCTTACTGAAATCTTGAAGTAGCTTATTAATCATCATTAGATAATTTGCTGTCAATATTAGAAGTCTAGCCAATACAAGTAGCGACAAATATAGTATATAATTTTCCAATTATCATACACCATATATAGGGTTATTCAGGAGTCTGGGAACCACCTGAACCCATGGCTCTGCCATGGGAAATAATAGAAATCAAATGGACAGAACCAACTTCAGGTAGTTCAATGGTCGCGAACAATCGTGTATATACAATTATGATAACTCGTCATCTTTTATACGTAGATTCTATTCTTTCTACAGATATTCAATACTGCCACGTAATCACAGTCAATCAACCCCTAATTTTTCACAAGAGCAAAAGTGCCTCGTCGACATGCTCGTGATTACTGTCAGCTGTTCACCGATTGGCTATAAATTATTCAGTTAAATAATGCTGAAAACGTCAATCCCAGGTTTACCCATTTTTTTTTGGCGGAAAACCAAAATATGAATTTCAATGAACACGTGGACGTGCAATATCTGTGATGAATAAACAATGAATGTATGACGATAAGGGAGGAATCTATTCGCTGTAGTCATCCCGTTTAGTTACGCTCCTTAGGATAGTCATCGCTTATTTACTTGCCAAATATCTCGACACCGTATTTCACAGAGCGTCGAAACTTTTGAAGCGTGCAAAACGTTCGTTTGCTTAGGAACCCTCGCGGCTATTGATCACATTTGTTTGACAGTGCCAACACTGCGAGCGCTGTTTCCCCGTGTATTATGTCCGGGACTATAGCCCTGGCATTTTTCAGACATTTATTTCTATCGCTTGTGTTGCCCCTTGGAAGGCAGACCTACATGCTCATAGCTATAGGGGTGGAAAGGCAATGAGACAGGAAGTATGTGAGGGTGCTGACGGGCCGATAGGGAAGGCGGTCGATCTTACGGGTCATTTGCTGCGAGAAAAGGTGGGGGGGGGGGGAAGGAGTTAGACACGTGGTGGTTCTGGGGTTGCGTGAAGAAGGCGAAGGGAGGCTGTGTAAAGCATTGGACAGATTCTGCTTTTCGCACAGTTACTCCACAAAGAGGAACAACAGTCTTTGTTAAGGAACGCAAAGTCCAAAGAGTAATTTTTGTTCTTTTTCCTTACATCATCTTTTTCTTTACTTCCGGTGGACGGTGCTTCTTCGTCACTCTTCGTTACTCGGAATCGTTCGGTCGCTCTAACAGAAGAGGGACAGTAGATGATTTTATGGATGTTTCTTATTGGATATTTGATTTCATGCTAATTCGACTTAATGAATTCCTTTGTTTTTCTTTGCCTTTGTTTTTTTTTTTTGGTTAGATCTGGGGGATGCTGGGAATTGTTTTTTTTTCGTCGACCATAATTACTCTTTGTTTGACTATTGTAAGTTATCACTTAGATGATTAATTATAGAGTTCGTTTGAGTGCTTCGGGCCGCACTTTATTCCTCTAATCGAATAATGAGGTTGAAAGGGGTTAGGAAATTTGTCGTCAGTTGGGACAACTTCGTAACGGATATAAATACCAATTACTGTTGATGTCCATGCAGGACTTGCACGTGCTGCATTAAATAAGAATGTACCTTCGGGGATAACCATGTAAATTTGACTTTGTATATCCTGCAGAAACTTTCCTCTCGGATAACCCTAAAGCAATGCCCATCCTTCAGCCTTGGAAAAAAAAATTTCGTTTTACTGGCTCTTGATTTTACGCCAACGGCAAGGCAGCGCCCCTTGATTTATACCTACACGAATTTACATAATATACCCAGTGCGCAGTAAGGAACGTGCGGATGAACTATGAGAGCATCGTTATACGTTCTTTTTCACGGGGAAAAAGACGAAATCTACAACGCGTTATCCAGTCGTACCAATTCCTTAGAGCATCGTGCAATTTCTCATAGCTCGAGAAAATTTTGTTTATTCCCGATATAATCTGCCTGATACTTCTTCATTGTGGAGATCAATAATGTTTATCCTCGACTTTCTTCAATCTCAGCGTCTCATCTACATTTATTTTTTTCGTCTTCCGAATGCTTCGTCCAATTGATATCGCAGACTCCCACTTAACGGGGGATGACTTTGAAAAGTCGAAATTAATGCCCGAATCCCCATTTCGAAAGGAAAGTTCTTAATTAATGCGGCAGATGGTAGCGCGAGCTTTTTCACTAGTAGAGCTTATATACTTATATAACTATATCTATTGCTGGTACTGAGTGAAAGGGGCCGGAGTTTCGATTATATGTTAATTCTGGGAAAAGTTTACGTCAATCTCACGAAGAAATAAAAGTGAAATACAAGGCGTTAAATAAATAGAGGGAAAAACTACTTGAAGATAAAATATCTAAAAATAAATAAGAGATATCAGAGCTTGCAAAATCTTTACGGGTAAACAAAAGTTTTGAGTCTAAAGGGTTTTACTTCTTTCGCTCCTTCTAATATCCTCCCTTTGAATCCAGTCTACAGTCTCGTTAAAAAGTTTCCCACGGCGTAGCTCGGGGATTTCCTCCCCGGTGTAATTTGCTGTAAGTTTTCTTTAAAATATTTGTGAAAGGATCGCGCGCCAAAATTGAGGTTAGTCTTGAAGGGAGGAGATGAAAGTCACCTCTGCGAACGAAGTTCACACATGGATTTATAACACGTCATCGCGGCAGCCAGTTTTTGCGGAAAAATCTTGTGCAAAATTTATATATATGTATACACACACACACACACATATTTGTTATATTCTTAAGTTTGCCCGTTGCGCAATTTAACGTGTCTATTTAGTTTGACGCAGTTGTTTTTAGATTTGGAGATTGAAGAGCCCTACCGGAGAAAGTATGGAAATGTCAATAAAGCGTGGTAGTAATTGTCCCGAACAAAAGAAGAAAAAAAATTGAAAGTACGGTGAAATAATTTTTGAAAAATATTCCCTGGCGTATCTATTTTGGACGGTGGTGTTAGGAAAGAATATAGCGTGTCCGGTTTATCCGCTGATAATTGGAAGGGGATATCAGAGTGATGGACCGTTGGTTTAAGCTGATGGTAAACAGGGAAAAGCCGTAATAGTAACGGTACAAACAATACCACTAATACAACAAATTAATCCCTTCAAGGAGACAAACGAGCAGATTGTTAATTATGCCAATTTGTTCCCTTTCGTGCCGGGTTGCGAGCTGCGCGGCTCATGAGCTTCTACCTGTATTACTGGGAGCGCTCGTGTATCCCATTTTGTCACCATAAACTCCTATTACAAACGCGGGGCTTCGGTCTGCTTTCTAACAGACAACTAGGAAACGGACGGCGACTGTGCCACTTGCGAGAATGTAAAAAAGAGCTGAACCGGAAACCCTCTGACGGTATAACGTGAAACTTTCGAAATCATTAATGTACGTTCGATAATTATTTAGGTCCAAATTATGGAGGTTTTCAACCGTTCGACGGACTTTATCCCTGTAAGGGTGGGTCGACAAATTAGTAAACTTTCCTAAACCAATCCCTTTAATCAGTTTATTGATAAATTACATTTTTTTTTCTTCATATTTACTTCACGTTTCTACAGTTGGTTTACTGTAAAATCAATTGTGGAAGAACAAAGGAAAGGCGACTCTTCAGTAGCTTGGTCTTTTGATAGATACACAGTACGTTGATTTTTTTCGCTATTGGTTCATCTCGCTCGACTGAAGTATATGTTGCGTAAACAGCCATAACGTACTGAAGGCAACCGTGGGGATTTTTATAATAGCAGAGACCGAAGAAAAAAATTATTGAATTAATTAATATTGTTTTCGTGCCATTAAATTTATCGGTTACGGGCGGCCATACAAATATTCGTTTACATGTCAAAAGTAATTTATAATTTGTTGGTATGGATCGAATGTAATTATTTGATACAACTGGTGATTGAGATAAGTATCGTTTGTTCCACTTAAAAACATTTATACGCTGACTAAATTTATATAGTGAAAAATCAACATAAACCTTTTTCTCGCTGTGAATAACGTTAATATCAATTGGCTGAACGTGACTGGGTAACTCACTCAAGGGATATTAATAGAAACTCTTTATACATCAGAGAACTTGTACAAAATTCTGCTGAAAATTTCTTCTGTAGATACAATAGAAAAATTGTTCAAATATTAAAAATCATATGGCTAGGAGATTAGGTTTGCGTGAAAGTGATTCGATTCAATTTTTCCCCTAAAGTTTTCTTTGTCGACCATAGCTAGATTGGCACTTCAGTTAAAGATAGCATGGGCGCTTAACGTATACAATATATTATACATATACTAGATATGTGATACACAATATGTATATAAGGTATAGAATCTTAAGATAAGAAAACTTCGATCCATTCTCACGTTTCATTACGATTCCGTTAAAGCTAATATTCGACATATCGAATTTTCACATGACCTGTTCAGATTATGCAAAATCTCTGATAAACTTTAAACATTTTTTATGAACAACGCGTCTTAGTGATTACCGGAAATTGTAACATGTCCACGGAACCAAGTTTCTAGAGACAGATCATCCGGTCTGGTAATGCAATTACTACTTTATAATACCATTCCGCCATCCAATATCCGGGCGAGGATCTTTCCCGTCGTGCAGCTTGCGCTATATCTTGTTAGTGACTTTTTCTTTTGTCTCTCTTTACTTTTTCTCTAATTTCCTTTGTTTGTCGCTCAAGGCAAAATTTGAGCAATATATACAGACTGCCTTCTTCAACGTTCTTACACACTGATGCATATAGGAATACTACGTGAACAAAAAAAATCTTGAGAATTACAAGAAAGGAAGTCAAATGGTGATTGCGATTATTCCATTACGAATCCTATTTTCTAACTTTCCTGGTTATTGATACGAGGAAAACGTGTCTCGTGGTACTTAAGAAAAATACGAGCAGGGAAAGATAATAAAATACATAAATGAAACGACGGAACGACATCTTATTACGTTGTGTCTTGCGTCAGCGATTCTTCGTCATCTCATTACTTCGCCTTCGCTTCTTTTATTCGTGGTTTCTGGTATTTTTCAAGAGGTCCGACATGTCGAATTAATAGCGATGCTTTCTGGCCTTC
>JARPRG010000323.1:505050-521232 GCA_031001745.1 Hartigia nigra | reverse complement strand
TCTGTTCGTAAGTCTTTCTTACTCTCTCTTTATTCCTTTCGCCCTTCCGCTCTCTCTCTCTCTCTCTCTCTCTCTCTTTCTCTTTTTCTATCCGTCTCGCTTATTTATCGATTTTCTCTGTCTACCCTGCCTCCTCCCCTTTTATCACTGTCATCCCATTCTACTCCACTCCACTCTATTGTGACCGAGAAAAAAGAAGGGAAAAAAAAAATTCATTACGCACCATGAAAGGCCATCAGCGAAATCCCACGCGTGTTTTACGTGAAAGTGCGTTTGTGCGAGCAATGAACGTGAGAGGTGCTACTATGTGATGGATATAGGAGAGACGCGTGAACGAGCAAGTGCTTTTGAAGCATTCGAGGCACTCGAAGTCCCCTGGAAACTTTTCTAAAGGGAGAGACACTTGAAAATGCTGCGACACATCCTGGCTAACATGACGAGCACCGGTATCCTAATCATACCGTCCACCGAGAGAATGAGCGTCCCGACGCCGTCCTCGACCGCCTCGTCGAGGTTTCTAAGCACTACGAGCACCGTAAGCACTCCGAGCACGGCAAGTGTCGCGATCAGTGCCGCCGCGACGATCGCGTCTAATCCGTCCACGGCTTTAACGGGCGCTGTTGTTACGGCCACGTCTAAGCCCGACGAGCACGTTTACAATGCTACAGGTTATGTCTCTACGGAACACGACGAGCTTGATTACAGTAAGTATAAAGACAGTAATTTGCGTTATGGGATCATTTGAATTTTCTGCCCTTTCACTAATATCGTGTAATCCTTATACAGGGAATTGGTTTAATTTTACGAGCTGAATTATAATTTCCCGGTCGGTTATGCTAGGCCATATCGATTCCTGAGGTTCCCTTTTGTAGAAGGATGCGAGGATTGGATTCAAGTCTTTTCTTTTTTTTTTTTTTCCTTATTGGTTCTAGAATTCCTTGGGGCTGCTTATGGATATGAGAGTCCGAAGATTGAGACTATAAATCTTCGCTAAGTCCTAAACGAGATTATACAAGAAATCGAAATATACCGGGTGTGTATTATCGATGCAAAGTGGTTTCGGTGCGGACGTGAAAGTGGATCGGACGTATACCCTTTTCCGACCCAAACTACTATTTTCCATTTGCAAAGCTCTCTCCGTGGAAACCGGGAAGCCTGAGCCACGGCCACTTATTGGTTCCGTTTAAATTGGTTCCGGTTTAAAGGTTAAGCTCAGACCGGCATCTACACCAGCGTCTAAATCCTTTCAACAGGCGTCCAAGGGATCGTGCGAATTGGACTAAATCTTTGCCCTCGATCATAGAGACCCTTATCACCCTTCCTTAAAGGACAAGGCTGTTCCCGGCGAAGCTCCTCGAAGTTACACGTTCCACGGTTTTTTTATCTCGAAGCTTTTCAAATCAAAGCCCCTGGTAAGGCTGACTCTCGCGATGGATATCCAGCCCTCTTATTCCTATTGACAAATATCACTTTTATCACTGCTGACGGATAAAACAGAAATCCACGCTGAATCTATTTGAATTTTAATCAAATGATTAGTTTAAGATCAGATTAATCATTCGCTATCATCCTTGACGGGTAGAACCATATATTTTCGTAACGCACAACGTCCTTGTAGGACGATAGCAAATACAATCTTTTTCCATTATTCATTTGTATGGTGTCCCATGAGAAATTTGTTGTATGCATTGTTTAATAAATAATTGTACGACTCGTGTGGAATACAGATATAAAATTGGTATAGTGTAATATTATAGGATAAACAGCGTTCGCACTTTAGTAGGGTATATAGGGTTTTATAACGCGATCTTATTGGCCCATAATATTCGCAATAACCACACCATTGACACCATAGCAATATGGCGTAGGCTTTTGTTAACTCAGAAAATCTTGACGTCCTATTCGTTGTCTGATCGTCTGTGGCTTACTCTACTGGCATACTAACGCGGCCTGCGGTTCTGGGTCGATACGCTGCGTTCACGGCTCAGCTAACACGTCTGACTACGAATGTCCGTTACCACTATAGGCTCTACTGTTTTACCATTTTTGGCCAAGCCTTTGATTCGTGGGGCACTTTCAAAATTCCCAAACCCTTTGATTCTCGCGGTTACCGAACGGACCTGAACGTAACCGCAACGAAATTCACGCAGCCGTGAAACGTATTGTTATCGTAAATGAAATACATTGAAGCCAACACGGCAAATATAACCCTTGTATTCTACTGGTTTGTACAAAGGTTGGTTACGATTCGTAGGATATATATATATTTTTTTTTTCATTAACAAAAACATTTATTTCTTATGTATTATGTATAGGGTTTAGGAACTCGACAGATTTATCATGATAAATATTCATATACCTTTTATTTGACGTTCGATTGGTTTTTTTTTTATAAAGTCCTGAATCAGTCTCAACCCATTGGACATACAGATCGAACCGGATAGCTTTTGCTTTTGTATAGACTGTTGTTGCTGTTATTTGCTGTACTTTTTTTTGTAGATTTGCTAAAATTCGGAATATGTGAATATGGCGGTACGCTTGCGATGGAAGAGGAATTTTTCAAATTCAACCATTTTCTCTATTGTTCTCGCTTATCGGCTATCTCTTTTCCTTCATACGTTCGTTATACAGGGAGAGTGGCGACATATAAGGGAAGCTTACGACGGATTGGATGACGGATTATATTTGAAGTGAAGCAGTATTACTCGATCGTAAAAGTTTCTGCAGGGCGAAATAAAAATGGCCATTGAAAACCTCTTTTCGAAATTTACGATCGTTTATGTAAATAGCGAGTTGCATACGGCGATTTATGAGAAATAATTTACAGTTAAATAGCTTAGCGCTATCATCGTTATTTTTTAATATTTCTTTTTTTTTATACAATAATTCACAATCCGAATCATGTTTTTATTCTGCATTCGTTTTTTTTTTAATCTCGTAAAATTTGAACTTCGCGGTTAGTGGATTTTAAGGATTCTCGTCAATTAGCCATTTACATTATATATTATTCATTTACGTCTGTGATCTACGTATTTACCATGTCTATAAGCAGATATATACTGGGTACCCATTATAGAGGGAACTTCAAAAGCCTTTCAGGGTTTTGAAAATCCTTTTAATAGATAGCCGTAATCCTCGAATGTGAACAACTTTTATGGTCTCAGTTCATTAAGGACTCATGAGACGTATTTTTTGGGAAAAAATTGAAGGGTTTTAGGAAAACTTTCCGATCCTTTAACAGGATAACAGTTTAGATCTCCTGCGAATTACTTGCACTCTGCTTGCTCTCTGTTTACGTACTCGACAAATAACCTGGGTGATACAGTTCCTGATTACTTTCTGTCTCGGCCGGTTGGACCAACTGAAGTGATTGGAACACGTTTTGTACCAGTTCTTTCCCATCGGTTTCCTTCCGCTGGTTTGCGTTGCAATGATTGCTGGAATTGAGCAGCGGTGCTTTTAAAAGTCTTGAAAAAAAACAAAATAAATTAATATATAATAAAAAACGGGGGGGGGAAAAAAAGGGAATTAATTGAAAAACATTTTTATTATTACTTCAGATTGGATATTCTTACCGATATGGGCTTAGGTGAATTTTTGTTCGTCCTCTCGTTTCGATTTCTTTTTATTATCGTATTTGGCGGATTTCCATATCGTCGAGAATCGACTTTACGTGGTACAAGAATTTTCGATGTCGAAATCGCGGTTTCCGTCTTTTGGAAAATAAAAAAGAGATCCTTTCAAATGATTTCACATGAATCAGGATAACTGTTGGACTTACGGCTGTCTGTGGTCCTATAAGTCTCTCCGTGAGAATTTTCTGAATTTCCATTTGCGCTCTCAGTGCAGTGGTTCTCTCCATTTTCTTCAACTGACAAGCTACGCTTCGCGAAAATATGTCAAATTCGTCCTCGGCTTCGATACGTGACTTAACTTCCGCTTTGTCAGCCGACGGTTCCCGGACGGCTGACAAGTTGGGCTATTTTCAAGAAATGCAACGGTGTTACGTAATTTATCACAAGGATAGGCAGAGTACCCATTCGAAAATCGATAGTTGCTGAAACTTTGCTGCGATCGATATTCGATTATATATTTGCCACTAGTGCATACATACTCGAGAAACTGCAGACGTATGATATTCAATTGGAATAGACAAAAGAAACTTGCACGAAGAAGCGAAGCGTTTCGATTTAAAGAAACGTAAAATTTGTTGGGAACGGAAATGACGTGTATACCTTTTTGTACGTAGATTCAGCAGTCCACGAAACTTCCTGATCCGTAGCAGAGGAACCTCCTTTACTATAGTATTCGGATTTCTTATCGTATAAAATAGTCAGAGAAATGGATTTTCTTGGCTCAACTGAATCACAGTATGTCAAAGGACCTTGTGCCTCTTGTTTCTTTGTCTTGCACTCAATTATTCTAGTAGGACTCTCTCGAAGATTTCCAGCGGGAATATTCTTTGGTATATTCGATTCAAGGTGGCGATCAATTTTCAATTGAAAATTGTCATTATCAGAATTTTTATTCTTTATTTTCTTGTGCGTTCTCTCACGTGCGTCTGAGAAATCTAAAGAATCCTCGTCATCGCTTCTTTTCTTATAACCACGCTGTAGGTTAGAACACAACGAAATTCGTGGAATGTCCTAGAAGAAAAATATATATTTTTCCAAAATGTAATATTTTCAATTGTTCTTAAAATTATTTTCAACTATGATAACACACGTGTAACTCGGCAGCTTCGTCGTAATCCAAATATGGATATAAAAATTCATGCAGTATGTGAAACCAAGTACAACCGGAGTCGTAGTAACAATTCATAGTTTCTGCTTGCAGACATTTTTTCAATTCCGTGACGTACATCCGGCGTAGCTCACGGATTTTCATCATGACTTCTATAAAGGTGCATTCGAGCGGCGACATTGCATTGTGTATCGACCTGTAGGCGCAGTGCCTTGCTCTGTTATCCAGATACGCCTTTGCGTCCTTCTGCCACAGACAGGGATAATTCCGGTACAGAGACACGAGCTTACGCAGCTTCCTGTCGGTCCACTTATCCTTAGTGCAAGCGCCCTCGATCTCCTTGTCATCACAACGGTTCATCTCATGGCTCAAACTTTCGGATCGATGCAGATTGATTCGCGTGGTCGATTCGGAAACACCATCCGGTTGACTTTGTTGAACTAAATGTGAATTCAAACGGAATTTACAGAACCCGAATACATTGCGTGTTAGAACATTCAATTTTAACCTGAAAATCTTGAACGTTTAATCTGAAGTTGACAAGGGTTCAATAGTGTTTGCTGCTACAGTGTTCAGACGGTGAAAAAAGTATTTCTGTAATATTTCATTCGCGTGAAATTTTTTAACACAGTTTGGTTACTTTTGATTTGACGTAATCGATCCTGATACTTTTGAATATTTATTTTTATAGTTTTTTTTTTATGGATTTCATTGAATTCAATATTTATTTTTGAAAAAAACTCGCACTCTTAGCGTGCTCGTGAATTTTTTGCTAACCGATGAAATTACTTTATTTCTGTTTTTTTTTTTCTTTTTTCATTCGTTGACATATCTATATTACTTAGGCAAATTTTGTATTTTTTTTTATGAATCAATAATTTTTTAAGTTTCGCCCTTTGTTATCAGATTTAAATCTTGCGTTAGTTGTTCTTCAGAATTTGCTATCTCTCTTGGCGAATTTAAAACAGGAACTGTAATCTCTGTTTCTGATTCTCGAATTTGATTAATTAATTGAGAAGAATAGCGAGGGTCCTTAAGCTCAACGGAGATCCTTATTTCTTCAGAATTCACATTAGACAGTGCGTTACTCTGAAATCGAGATGAATTATCCATTTCCCCAAATTCTGTAGTCTGCAAAGTTTCTAAGATCAATTCTTTAAGTTTTATCGCTCTCTGTCTGTCAGTCATTTTCAGCACAGTAGCCACTTCCGTCCCGAACTGATCGTATTCTTTATTTATCTCTTCCCCAACTTCTAAGCCAACCGGCGAGGCTCTAATAAATTTACTATCATTGTACAATGTTCCAGCATCGTGCAATTCCATTCTCGCCATTTCCAGAACTTCCTCGGAACTGTGGGCTTTTTCTAAAACCAAAAGAGAAGAAGACGACAAAAATAAAAAAAAAACGAGTGAAACTTAACCAATGAAAAATAAAGAAACAAGATGAAATAAAAGATCAGAGCGAACTAAAATAAAGGAACTTTGTATGGCAATGAAAAAGATCAAATTCCAAGCAGACGCGGATGCATCGATCGATTCAAATTCAAGTTACATTGATCTTCCTCTTTCTCAAAATCTAAAGACCAATTTATTTTATCTCTCGTTCAGCCACCTTCGATAAAACGCTCCTGCCTATCACTTCTTAGGAACTCCATACGCTTCAGGCGCTATTGTCAAGTTCAGTCAAATTAGCAAAATAATTCTCAACGACTGTCAAATGAGCCAGCAACGAGGGTCAAAGGCGTCTTAAATTCCTCGTGGCGTATAATTGTGAATATCTTTTAACTTCCTTCGACGTCGCTTCTGATTCATTTCCCTTTATAGTCATTTCCATATCGCTACTTCCACCTTATGTAGAATCCCAAAGACTCTCGGAGACCCTTTGGTGCTTGAACTCGTTATACAGCACTCACGATAGAAACCAGAGAAAGCCTTTCATCATTCATATCTTTGCAGGCTCTCCCTTTGTTTCCCGCTTTTCAATTCCCTTTTAAGTAAGCGATTAATATACATAAATTTGTCACTAGATCCTGCTAGGATAATGATCATATCAATTATCCTTGTATACGATCATACCTTTACGAAAAGATTGATAGGATCGCAAAACAAAATTCTGTAATTGCATAACATCTGTTTGGAATTTTTTTTTTAAGTTTTGTCACGTAAACTTTTCTATACTTTCTTTTTCAATGTCAAACTTACCTCTTCTAGGGGCTTTAGGCAGCTTTACTGCTTTAGTTGGCTCTGAACAAGTTTTGCAACAAGCCCATCTCAAAGCATCGGAGTTGCACGTAATGTCGACAGGACACGATTTAATTGTTGCATCATTCAATATGGTCGACGGATGATCCTCGATTTCATTTCCTGAACAAATGATCTTAGTCACATCCTTATGACTTTTTATAACGTTCTCAAGATTTTCGTAGTCAGATCCTGATACGCATAACAAATTCTTCGTATCCTGAGTAACGAAGTCCTCCTTTTTTTGCATAGTCCTAGATACAAAATTTTCATCCAATTCAGCACGTTGCCGATGGATATTCGACAAGGATTTTTTGGCTTCCGAAATACAATCCTTGATAACTCTGTTCATCCGAACGTCCTTCTTACGTTCCTGGCAATAAAGACACTTGAATTGTCCTTCGTTCCTACAAGGAGCTCTTGAAGTATGGCGATAAAGTCGCTGCTCGTTCTTTAACTTTGACACTCCAAATGGTAATTGATCCTTATCCAAATTCTCAGCACGAAACTTATCTCTGCATTTAATACCTAGAGTATTTCTAGAAGCGACGTGTCTCCTTGCCTGCAATAAAAGTACCTTTGACTCACGTAGTCACTTTAGCTGAAGTAGTAACATTGAACTCGTTTTCTTTCAATCAAGTTATCCCACAAGTTTTCTCCTCTCTTACAACGACCTACCTTTCCCTCTCGATTTGGCTCCTGAGAAAATACATTGCACTGAATACACCTTGAGTTATCAGATTTTTTTTCACTATCCAATTCCCTTCCTTGCCTCTTTGGTATTTCGTATACGGTGTTCATCCTTGTCAGCCGGAGATTACCGGGTGCTCGTAGAAAGAAAATATGCCCCCTTTGGGCTCTGGGCTGATCTGACGAATTTTCTTGAAAAATTTCAGATTTCTCTTCCTTCTCGTGGTACTGACTCATTCCTTCGCTCGAGCAAATGTCCCAGGAGTGGTTAATGCTACTGCTACCTCTTGAGTGCTAACGGGAAAACAACACGTCAGTTTTTTAAGGCAGATTTCTTACAGTTGCTACTACTACTCTCTTCCGTTCGGAATTCTTTTTAAAATGAAATTTAAACAATTCTATTTATCGTTCACGGGTTATTTCTTATTGGAATTTATTATTTTCATTATTCTGTCAGTATGTTTTGAGCTATATGTTTTTTTTGTTTTTTAACAAAAATTATGAAATACAGTACGCTAATGATATCGTGTAAAATATTAATGAAATTTTTCACTGTGAAATTGTATTATCAATTGCACTAGGAGTTTACGTAGTTTAGCAGATTAAGAGATATAACTCACAATGCTAATGTTCGAGGATCTCGCGAGTCTCTCATCAGTGTCCAAATGGTTGTAGAGGAAGCAATGCATAGTCTCGAACCATACCACTCCAGGTCGGCAAGTTTTTCTATTTGCGAAAGCCACGTCCATCCTGCGCAATTCCGAAACGTAGATTTTCCGCAATTCCCGTAGTTTCGAAAGCACGTCGCTGACCGTCACGTGCTCGGGCATGCAAAGACCCTATGAATAAAATTGACATTCCCATCGAATAACCAATAGCACCAAAGAGAGTCCAACCGGATCAGATTCTGGATTAAATGGGACGCGAGTCGTGCCTTGACAAAGATGGTCAAAGTTCTATTTAAAAAATTATTATCGAGAAAACTTGCAACGTGCTCTCAAAAATATTCTCGTACGCAGTCTGATTTTTGGCATTAGTCGATAAATTTGATAAATTTGCCAAATGAGTAAATTTCCAATTACCCCAATATACATATTTTTTATGTACATGGGACACTGATTGCACATCTGTAATCATAATTAATAATTTATACTGCAATGCTGCGATTAATACAGTCCTTTTCATTTTCATTTGGAATAATTCGACTGGAATTGATAAATATTGGTTTTAATGCTATTATTAATGTTTCATTTAATTTTATTAAAATCTAATAAATTTTAATCTGATAGAGTTCGTAAGTTTATTAAGAAAAGTGTTTCTTTTTTTTTTTTAACTTTACCTGAAGAATCCGAGAATACGAATAGTATCTGCTAGGCAAGTCGTCGTAAGAAGGTTCGTTACGATCCCAGAGGTTAGAAAATTGTGAATAGAGCTGAACGAGTTTAAGAATTTCATCGTCGGTCCAGCGTTCCATGTTTTTATATAAAACTTGTAGCTTCTCATTCTATCCTAATTTTCACTAACGTTTTATTATTCAGTTTTCGACGTGACAATTTTACGTGGAGCAAACTTGCACTCGCGACAGTTGACGAACTCGTTGCAATGTCTATACTCTTAACGTGGCAACAAGTCTCTAATCTTAAGTGTTAATTTATGTAAATTCGTGGCTTCACACATTGTATTCTACCGAAAGACGCTTTAATTGCATATAACATTTTGTTACAAACTTCTGCTTCGATATTATGCACAGCTAAAAACTACGTTTGTTACTATTATTTATTTTATTTAAACCTTCATATTTGTAATATTTATGAGATAAAAAATATTGACGAAAACGAACAATCATTTCTCATAAAACTATTCATCTATGATATATTCGATTTTCAATCGAACCGGAACCGATACTAAATTCACGTTATCCACCTGAATATTGCACGCAGGCATGTGCACCGGTACGTGTCCATTGTGGCGAACTTCTCCTCTCGGGTGACAGAATTCAATTCTTGCATCCAGTTTGGCAATCGACGTTATTTTTATTACTATTGACAGCAGCGATGCACGATACACAGAATTTAGAAAGTAGCCATGTGCAGGTGAAATCTTAAAAGTCTATAAATATTAAGATCCTACTAAGTTATAGGGATTATTAAAGATTAATTAAGATCCCATTTAATAGAAATAATCTAAAGAGAACAATTAATACGTATGATAATAAATTTCTATCAGTGACAACATAGATGTCCTTTTTATTCCTAGCTGTTTGGCTCAAGAGACAAAGACTATCGGTATTTGTTACAAAGACAAAAAATGTTACATAATATTGACAATACTCTTAAGTCAAGTGGGAAAAAACTTTGGTAAAGCAAAAAGAGAAAAAAAAAAGGGTAGGACCAATGTATCTCCTGAAAGTTACTAAAGATATTGACAGATGTGTTATTTGCAATAGAAAAAGAAAAGTTAATGAAAGAAAGTACTGCGTCTCGGGTATCATTATTCTTTGCCACGAAAAATATCGATTTATCTCTACAAGGTTTCGCTCTGTTCTAATAATGAACAATACTAGCCAATTTAACAGGATATATATGCGGCTGACTAGCGGTCGTTTGTATTCGTAAACACGATCAAGCACAGAAGCTCGACAGGTCGACTACGAGCAGTTAAAGCACAAAGGATCCTCGAGAGCTTGTAGAGCGATTACCTCCATTGGGAAACTCCTAGGGTCTCCTCTAAAGTGCCCTTCCTTTGTGCGCAGGTATACTGGCGGCGTTCTCGGACATGCAGACGGTTTTTTTGGCGTGCATTTCGACACTATTGCCACTGATTGTCGCACTGGGAATAGCCTTTGCTGTAAGGTAAGTCAAATGCCCAAGAGCAACAATTATTTTTGCAACATAAACTATTTTATGGGAAATTGTGAAGGGAGAATTAGGAATTTGAGAAATATTGTAAGATACAAAAATTGATGTAGTCTTGTTGCGTACAATAAGATACGGATGGCAATGATTTAAATTTGCTAAGTAATAAGATCCTTTAAATATTTTAATGAGGGGTTAGAATTTCATGGAAGGGATGTCAAAAATACGTTCACTTACCGGATGGCTGGAAGCATAAATCTCAGGGGCGCGTAACCGTTAATGAAGATAAACTTAATGACCGTCGGTAACATCTGCATGTAAGTGCGTCAAGAAGCACCCTTGTGCGTTTCATATGAAACCTTTGAATTACGTCGTTCTTAAGGTTTGGAACGGTGGAGCGGCTGAAGGCTGGTATGTGGTAGTTTTCAAACGGTACAGTGGATACCGTATACCGGGATCGCCTAGAGGATTTTGATAGGTACTCCTAGAGCAGTAAAGATTTTAGAGTGAGCATAAACTAGGGGTAGCAAATCTTATGGCGCCGACTCACCCCTTACGCTGGCCAACACTAGGTAGAACGTATTAAACTTGCTGCTGGGTCTTCATAAAAATTTCATGCTCCTACCTGCGTTCGGTAGTTTGGTTCGTGCAAAAAAAAAAGTTATATAATCTTCTATATGCATGTGTGCAGCCGAGGTGCGAAAATAGCGTACTTGATACAACCAGTTAATATAACAGTATGTAGGTAAAAGATGGTAACATTGTATGAAAAACTTTTGAGATATATCGAGCAGAGTTTTATTATCTTTTTATTTCAACCGGTAAAAACTTTGGAACTAGACAAGAAAAAAACAAAAATTAATTGTTCTTTTCAAATGTTATGGGGTTACTAGACTTTGGGCGCGTAGACTCTTTTATCGTAGTTGCATTTTCTTCCGCTAGAGTTAAAACCAGTTCAAGATGGCTGCACTGATATTTCGCTATAGGATTGACATTGATAAATGTAGCAATTCAATGCTCTTTGCAAAGACGGAGTATGTTCCTGTTCAAGGGAAGATACTAATACTACTGCACAAGATAATCCAAAGTCGTGGTAATGTACCTCGATCACTCATCCGGAAGTAGCTTCCTTGATTGATTACAATTTAAAGATAATCTTTACCTTCATCGCATCAAAAAAAAGAGACTAGAATTCGTGCAGAGCTGTTTTTGTGTGAACAGTAAACATAGCGCTAATTCTAGAAGATGTCTGGGATAGATTATATGATGTTGTTGTAAATACAATTAGGTTAGGTTCCACCTGTAAGATACGGTATACAAATCGAAGCACGCAATGCCGCTGACATCTCTTGTTTTGGGTATGGATACTTTCCTCTTGACTAATTCAGTGAGTTTTCAAATACTGAGAACCACTTCAGCAATTTGCTTTGCACATATTTATATATATTGTAACGACACTTTTTAGGAGTGTGTTAACAAATAACTGGCACCCTGAAAAAGAATAGATAGAAAATAGAAAGATGTATTAAATTTTTGGGCGCCAGGTACGGTTAAGGCTGTACCGCCAGAACGTCTCCGAAAGATTACACTGACCTGCTCTTCGATGGGTTTGGGGTCATGAATCCACGAGACAAAAAATAAATCTAAAAGATTCTAAATACTGAGGAGGTTCATAGAGACTACTAAAAAAAAGAGTGTTCTCAAATATAACGGAACCGAAAACCACAATCGGGTCAGATTTATATTAGTAAAAGAAGAACAAGCTAACCAAAAATATAAATGAGTAAATTGGAAATAATACAAAGACTGATCGAGATTTTCGCGGTCGCGATCATTAAAACTAGAGGTTTGACAGAAAAATACACGTTCCCGCGGGAAAAATGCAAAATACTAAACGATACGAGAATCGCTAGTGGCACGATACGAAATGATAAACGGTAAGATAATGACCACGCACCCGTGTGCTAGAGAGACGATTCCGTGAGGCGTGGACTGAACGGATTGACGCAAAAATTAAAATGAAAAAGAAGAAAAGAAATAGAGAGTCCGAATTTCTGATTGCCACCAGATTAGCAATCTTCGGATCCGTAACGATCGGGAAAACGTACGATAGCGCGTAAAAGTACGTCCAACAGAAATTTTCTTGGGATCTTCGCGGATCCGCTAAAGAAACTCAAAACAAAAGAAACGTTCCCAGAAGAGAAATAAATACCAATTTAAAAAAGAAGTCATGTCCATGCCGCGCGAAACGCTCTGTAACCCTCACAATATATATATTTCATTCTCAGTTACTCGTCAGGAAAATTCCTTAAAATCTCGTGTAACTTCAATAAACTCCGACGCACACCATTGGCTCATTGTTGATAAGTTTTGCAGATTACGTTAATTAACAGAATCCTACATTTGCACGTGCGAAACATCATCCTGACTATTAGATATTGTATACCAGATACTCCTAAAACATTTCACTGTTGCGAAGCTGTCCGAAGCTTCGTCAAACTGACGCATGGCGCCATAATGGGATACGTGATACGAGTAGTGGAAATGGGTTGAAGATGGCGCTGACGTCGCTGCTGTCTGTTCAAAACGTGACCGGCGTACGTGGCGGCACGAAATTTTAATATCCCACAGAACGAAGTGGGATGTGAAAATATAATATACGACTCTGGAATATTGCTCTTTGAAGAATTCTCCGTTATAACGATTTCCTATAGGTTATCTTCTATTCTCTTTTAACGATACTCCATTGTTGTATGATATGGATGAATGAGACTCGATTGGTTCTATTATTCTGTTCTCAGACATATATGGAGGAAATACCGGAACAGGAGGAACGGATCGAGGCAAATATCTTGGTACAGGGGTATGTGCTCCAGGTACGATACGGCCGAATCCTTACATCATCGTCCACACTCAGGAAGCGTGACGATTCAGCCTGCGACTCGCGTTCTCTCAGCTCAAGATGTAAGTCACGGCTGGTTCTCTTGTATTGTTGTTGGGAAGGGTTAGCCCAGGGGTTAGCTGGGATTGGAATTCAAAGTCCTTTCAGCTCTCAAGTGTATTTGAATAAGCTTCCAGCAGGGAGAAAACAACCCTTCGACCAAAACCACCTACTACACTTCATCTTGTACAGCTAGTGTAGCTGAGTGTACAGGAGTGGCAAATATATGTCCACTAAATCTAAGATGACGCGGGATGGGTTAACTTTGAATGGGTGTTGACTGATTGTGACTCTAAGTACAGAATCTATAAATATTTATAATTTCACAATACAGCTGCATTATTAAACTCATATAGGAGTACGCGAGTGAGTGTACGGAGGATTGATAAAAGCTATAAATATTTCAATTCAGTATATACTACATATGCGCTATACGATCTGGAGGGTATAAGAGTTTATAATTTCTATTGAAATACCATAAGCCGTACTTAAACAAATAAAAGTTTTAATGCTTGCTACAAAATTGCACTACCTTCTATGTATCTTACAGTTGGTACTACCGACGTTCCATCAAATCTAACGTAGTTAGATAGCTCAGCGCCATACTCGGTGCAGGGAATTTTCGCGAAAAGAAAAACAGAAAAAAAAATATGGTAGCTTGTCACATCGCAGTTCATACCTGCTGCTAACTTTTATCGCACGGCACACCGCTTTGCTAACTTGTGAAAATTTTCTCTAATCGGATTTACACCATTCGTCGGTGTGGGGCTCTTGCCAACTTTACAGGGCTTTAAGTTCCGACGGTTTTTAAGCTCGATTTTCACGAGCCGCCAAATATTTTTATTTCCATTTACCCAGTTCCCATATTTTTCTCTCTTGTCCATAAGCAATCATAAAATCCTGGCAAAATTGACCTGCACTCCGCATGTTCAGTTACAAGAAATTCTTATAAAAAATCGTACGTTTCAAGTGTTAAGGCGAATATCACGCACTTGTAGCACAATGCAAAAAAAAAAAAGAAAATCTACTAAAACAAAATTGAAACGTTTAAGCGCAAAAAAAAAAAGGTATTTTATTCCTGCCAACCTTGGCAATAAAAATGACCCAGGGCTTCTAAGTGCTCGTAAAATAATGATAAGCGTAAGTAGCTGCTCTCATAACGCTGTATAAAACTAAAGTTTATTATACAGAAGGTAACACATCAAGAGTGGAGGAAAAAAAAAATAGTAGCACACAGTAGGTAGGTAGTCCAGACTACAGTGGTGGGTAGCACTGATAATACCAAACTCGAAGTTGACTCTCGCTGAGCGAGATTTAATGATCCCACGAACATACGGTCGTACATTCTTCAGCTGCATATTGCAACGTCGCCATTAATATTAATGCCATTTTTTTTTATCCGGAACTTGTACGACTTGTACACTGGACGAAGTCACATCGTAGGACGTTAACGAAAGACAAATCACCTCATTGTTACAAATTGAAAATATTGTTTATATCTAGAACCCTTGTGCAACTACGTAACCTAACCTAACCTCATTACAGACCATGTTATACGTATGCAACCAGTATAACGATCCCTTTTTTTACGTTTTTTATATATATATATACACAATATAGTGTATTGTAATTGTATACTTACCTATGTACCTACCCTTGAAACAATATATTGTAGGTAATTTATTTAACTCCCCCACCACCTTCTCCAGTTCTCCGGACGATATACACTCATGACGAAAATACAAGCTTTTCAAAGTAATTGCTAGGGCTGTTAAAGGGGAACGAAGGCGGGATAATAAAAGAGGGGAATAAGGGATGTTATCTTCGTCTTTTCCTATATATCTCCTACCCTCGATCGTTCTCGCGTTCCTCCCCCCTCCTATCCCTTTTACGGTGTAGCGAGAAAATGGAGGCTTGTTGCATGGAAATGAGACCTCTCGAAGTAATTGAAGACTATAATGTCTAAGGGCTAAGTGGCACTCGTGGGCTCTTACCCCTTACCGACAATGAGTGTACACGGTATAAGGGATGCTTCTACGATTACTCACTACTCATTATACATCCCTGATATATCCCTGGCGAATCCTAATTTCAGCTAATTTTCGACATATTCTCGTGAACGAATTACCTTCGCCTGGATAAGGGTGCGATTTTGATTTCTTATGGGTGTGCTTATATATTTGATTATTTTTTTTTTTACTCGTTTTCCGTTCTCTCTCTCTCTCTCTCTCTCGCTGTCTATTCGTAAACGTAACGGTAAAGGGACAAAAATGAAGTAGTAAATCATCTTAGAAAAGTACGAAGTTCCAATCCCCTTACATCATCCACCTCGTGGGATATCGCTTTTAATCTATCCCATGCCGGGACAAAGAATCAAAATGTCTTGGCTAAAATTACTTCGAAAATTCACCCTCGCTAAACTCGCCTGTTTTCCGGGCTACCATCAGCGTCGGAAGTTGCGGGAATATTTTCACACCCCGAGAGCAAAGTGGTAAGTTTCGCTCGGTAGTTTTCCAAATTGGCTAGTTCAATACCACTCTCGAAAGAAAAAAGTTACCTCGTTGATGGTATCCGAACTTCAGATACATTGTTTCTCCATTACAGGAATTGCACGAGGGATTACGTGGTGCTGGAGTTATCGAAAAAAAAATAATTGGGATAAATTGCGAAGCTCCTGCATCCATATTATACAAAAATATAGTTTTTTTTTTT
>JARPRG010000323.1:472798-491696 GCA_031001745.1 Hartigia nigra | reverse complement strand
GGCTATTAATAGGCTTTTATATGTTATGCATTTTTTGGATGCACTTTGATGCATCTTAAAATAATATATATATATATCATGTATATGTATATATTATTCTAGGATGCATCAAAGTGCATAAATCAAAATATATATATAGAGAAAATGCATATGAAAGGTTGAAACTGGAGTGTACTTGGATGTTATAAAGCTAGAGTGCTCGTGGGGGGAATTTCAAATAAAATTTATAAGACATGATGTACGTTGGATTAATGTATAACGACAGAATTTATAAATGATTCGTAGATAGAGTGAGAATGATATAAGCATGTGGTAATTATGAAATTACGTGAATTGACAGAAAATGAAGTTCGAGAATAAATGGTCATGCTTTGCTGCACTTTTGTAAAGTGTATTTTATGTTGCACTATGTACAGGGTGAGGCAGAAGTCACGAAGTTGTTTTAAAAATTCTTATCACATTTTTTTTAATTAATTTTTTTTCGTTTTATTTTATTTTACAGGTTAATACAGAATTTGTGGGAGATTCATGACTTCTGCCTTACCCTGTATATACATACATCACGTTATCGTGTAACATTGCCCCGGTAGGTATTGCAGCGATCTGCACCAGTTAAGTACACACGTAAATATTATCTAAAGTCATAAATACATTTTTTCGTACCCTAGTATACACGTGGTGAATATCGATAGATTGAAATTTCCCAGTAAAATTTCGTTTCAGGTGTAATCAACGTAATTAACGTAGCTCGATATGCGCAACGTGCAATATAAATATAGAGAGTAATTGGATTTCGCTTAAAATAATATTGCCGTCGTCTCCTCGCGTTCAACTATCCACCTATGTACACATAAGCCCCATACGTGTTATCGCGTACTCACGTCAATGAAGTTACGGCGATACCAACTCACCGTGGAAAAAATATCGACAATACATAAATCGCGAGTATATTCCATTTTCGTGAGAAAAATATTTTCCCAGCTCACCCTGTATATATATATATATATGTGTATATATGTGTATATCTATACTCCCAATATACAAAAACGTTAAATGCACTTTGTAAAATAATAGCTATTCCACAATCCCCCAGTGGTCTATGAATAGTTATCAGACCACTGCGTGTATGCTAAATAGACAGGCAAATTTGCCATTCTACGATATACCTAACGCCCGATTGCTACTGGCTACTGAATTAGCATAACGGAAATACGAGGCTGACGTGAGTCTATTTGATCATAGGCATTCGTGTATGTACACAGTAGCTACCTATCGATTCAAGAAAGCAAGTACCTACGTGGATGCTTAATTAATTCTAATTAACCGTATGAATCTTGACAAAGCGCATTACTTAGTTAATGCACGAGCCTTGGCGAGGAGACTTGACGAACGGAGTGAGAGAAGAGATATAAAAGGGGTAGAGCGAGAAAAAAGAAAGAAATGGAGATTTAAAGGTTAAACGGGGAAACGCATTTAGTCGGGACATAGCTAAGAAAACATCAAAAGTCAATGTCAACACGTTGATCTCTTAGTCGGCCAGTAACGTGAGGACAATGAAACAAGGACTTTCCTCGAGAGACGGAATCCTTAAAAAAGGAAAGTTCAGTCTGGAAATCTAGGCGGAGGGACGTTTGCGTTTAGTAAACATGGCTGACTAACCCATTATCCTGGCAAGTTTGACTGTGGATAAGGTCCTCAACCTCAATGAGCAGTTCAGGGTCGCCAGGATTGGGGTAAGTAACGAAAATCCATGGATCAAACGGTCACTTTCGGTACTGACCAGAATTCAAAACTTTGAGGTAATTTGATGAAATAATTGTGTCTCTAGTTTTATTGTCTTATTTACGGTCTGACTCAGCTTGATCTGTATCTACTTATATGCTGGTTATGTGTCTTATGGTCTGGCGTCATTAAGCATCCTCTACAGATCGGTTCATTCGACTGTATCCTCCTCAGGTCACGATCGACTCTTCCCACGCCCCTAGATGTCAGCCTAGTCGAGACTCGCACGCCAAGGAACACGAATTGAATACTCAATTCCGTTGGATATGACAGTCGCCATTGCCGGAGCTTTAATACAGTCGTACCTCGTCCATATGTTAGAACGTCGCACTAGGAAATATCAGAGACGCCACAAGACATCAGACAGGGTGAAATGAATTTTCGTGATTTCTGTGGAAATTTCGACTTGTCTCTCTTTCTCTGTCTATCTTGGTTATCTCCTTCAATGAATTTCCCACGTCGATGAAATAGCTCTTTCAAATTTTGACAGACTTGGTATTTTTTTTTTGCGAAAAATCCATCTTTTTTTTATCACTAATGGAAACGTTGACTGACACCGACATCTTGGTAATAGAATCTGTCAGTTGATTTAACGTGAACAATTCGTCGGTACCTGTGATTTATCATTGACAGTTTTCTTATCGCGGGAGGAAGATGCAACGATACATATAAATTTGATATTGAATTCCCTCAGGAGTTTCTGTACACCAAAAATGGTACCTGTCAACATGATGAATATTCGTCTTGGAAAATTGTATTGTTCATGGTGGTATTCGATTCCGATTCCGACATCAACAAGATGGTGGGATCGTTATCCATAGGACATGCGATTGAACAGTAAGAACGAGAAAGCTGTATAAAATTATTACGTGCAATTATAATGAATCTTGATTGTTATTTTCCATGGCGCTTTCTCGTTACACATATATATATAGCTATTATTATTCATTGAGAAAGTGTCAGTGAATTTAATTACTGTCATCGTTCTAAAGGATACTTGTAATTTGCCAATGTCCAATGCACCTGAGATGCACCGAGGATGCGTTAACGCTGAGATATGTTTTTTTTTATTCCTGAAAAGCATCGCTTCTCTACAGCGATCGGGTGCATTTCTTTCACAATGCAGTTTACTCAGCGCGAAATTATCGGTAGTGTACCACTTAAGGAGCAGGATCACTTAGTTTAAGGACTTTCTAAAAGAGGCTCAGGCGAGAAAATGATGAAGAAAAAAAAAAAATTTTTTTCTTCGAACTTACGGCGTGGGACTCCCGTTTCCCCGAAATGCACTTCTCCACGGCACGATGACGAGTTGCATTCCTGAATGCACCTGTCACGCTGGGTGTGTTCGCAAAAACACTAAAAACACGAGAGATCAACCATCGAAAAAGGTATATTGTCCACAAAGGGAGGAGGTTAACAGGAAAGACAAAATGGATGGTGAAAAAGTATCGATAAACTATTTTCAAATCTATATAGATTTTTTACGTACGAACCGTTTTTTTTTTACCAGTGAAATCGTTTTTCTCCTATAAACGTTCTATTTTCTGCCGATACCTTACCCGTGTCCATATTTCAACCGATAAAGGTAATATAGTGGATTCTCAAGATATTTCAGGAGCCTTTATGTATACATACTATCCATGCTCGCCTATATGCTCAATTTTTATCCTGATTCTCCTTTGGTACAGTATGTATGTATCAAATTTACCTGTCTATTCGGTGACTTCGACTAATTAAAAAAAGTAATATTTTTTTTTTAATTGTTTACCGGGATTCAAACAATTTATTGTATTCTATGAAAGTCAGTGAAAATCAATGGAATCAATTCTTTACTACCAGGAACGACTAGTATGATTGAAACGCTTTGGGTGAAATATTATTCGAAAATTTTTTCATTTTTGTTTTTTATTATATACAGTAATATAGAAAAGCGGGATAACCGGTTAACTTCAAAATTGTCACACACGTCGAGGGTGTTTAACACTTTGTGAATAGAGAGATGGGAAAAAGGCTGCTAAATAAATCAATGTGAAACGTTCGATTTTGACCCGAAAGAATTTTGCGTGAGCATATTGCCAAGCTGACCCAACCTATTGGACGGAACAGAACCACAAAAGGATAGCCCTATTGTAACCAGCGTATTCACACAACCCTCGATAGCCCCAGGGCCAACGGGGTTTCTGTCCGTAGACGGAGAAGCATTTGAAAAACTCACGGGAGAGCTGTCAAAAAGAAGGAAAAAAAAGGAGAGGTACGAAAGAAAAAGAGAGAAGAAAGATGGCGCTGTACTTGACGCAAGTCTTCCACGTACATCTGCATCCGCGAGAAAGTTGCTGTCTAGCACCTTACCTTCCACGTAACCATCAATACCGTCACACTAACTGCCATTGGCGCGTACACAATAGAAATAAAGTATACGTAATCCTTTTTTGGTCCCCCATTATCATTATGCAAAATCATTCTCTTTTTTTGAAGTAAGCATAAAAAATGATTAAGAATTACCAGTTGTTAGAGAAAAATTAACTTTATTTTTTAATACTTTTTATTTATATGGGAAATAAAAAAAAACATTTGTACTAGAGTATTTTTTTTTAAGGTTGCATATGGAGTGAATATAACGGAACGAAATAGTTTTACTTGGAATCTATGACTGTGTAAGTACAATGCACTGTGCATCAGGTTCCTTGAACCTTAAAGAGACTTTAAGGCGTCGTCGCCGTTGCAGAATAAATTCGATGAATTTCTGCAGTTGCACCAATAGCGATAAGATATATCCCAAGAAACTAGTTGTTATCGCAAATGATAAGACTTTCTCATACGTGAGATACGTTGCTGGGACTATGAACTATTGACCAAGAAGTAAGCGATCAAACAGACCCGTCATTTTTTCTCAGATCCTCGAGTACCTCCCCTTTATTATAGTCACATTCACTGATTAGAGCATCCGGGTGATAAGGAAACGTACCGAAGTTTTCTTGGTGTCCCACGATCCCCTTATAGCGTCGCGACGTAGATTATCGATTTAAATGGCGCATTAAGTACCCAAGCGTAAAATTAGATCTGCCTAACTTTATCCTACTTCGAAGCAGCCAAACGGCTTTCCTTAAATGTTCATCTATAATATAATCTTCCATAGCTTCTCAGCGAATCGATTATCGCTAATTCGCATTGATCCTGAAATTTCGCAATTTCGATTAAAATAATAGACTCCACGCTATAAAAGGATGCACTTTTACAAAGTAATCGTAATATTCACATCAATAGATAATTTATGGAATAAAATTTAATTATTTTTTATTTTCCAATTAACGACTTCTGCCATTTAATTCTTTTTATATCACATTGCTCACTCCGTTATAATTTCATGAATCGATAAGAAGCAAAGGTCACGCATTTTCAAATTCATAGGAACTTCCTATCTGCTGTTAAAAAACAAAAATCCACTCGCGACACTTTCGATCCATTGGGTCTCTTCAATTTTATTAATGTTTCGATGAGTATTTTTTAATTATAGAACACATTTTTCTTTCACTTTTGGATGGGACTAGTCGACCCGTAATTTACGAGAGGTGAGGGCAGAGCACTTTGCATTCAGGGGTGCAAAGCTGGGCTGCACCAGGAACTTCTATGGATGTTAGGGAACAATTAATAACGTGAAAGATAACGCGAATCCGTGCACTTTATCTCGAGTGGATTTGGTACCGTCGCGTTTGGCCACGCTGTTGAAGAAAACCGGAAATTCGACGTAGCTATACTCGTTTGATGAGCTTCCTTAATGTCTTCCTGTTTTTCTTTCTTCTTCACGCTCCTTTTTTTATCTCAGGAAAGCTTTCAGCAGCGAAGCTCTTTCGCCTGCGGATTCTTTCCCAAGATGACAGGAATTCATTTCGAGACTGTACCCATGCTAAGTAGGACAACCTTCTATTCAGCAGGTACATAAGTACGCGACTGAGGATTTGAGCAGTCTTGAGGATACATACAATGACGAAGAAAAGAAAAGAGAAGTATGAAAACTTAAGAACGCAAAGAAAAGAACAAGTAAAAAAAGGAAAGAGCCCTTAATCCATTGAGAAATTTTGACAAAAGGAAAAAAAAAGTATCCGTAAGAAGTAAAATAATAAAATTACTTTGATTTTTCATGAAGTTTCGTCAAAGACATTTTACCTTTGCCCATTGTTTTTTTATTTGAATTGCTTTTCGAAACGTGTATGTAAGAATTTTTTAATTTTTATATATTTAAAAATCGTTATTTCTTTGGGATTTTACATCAGGAAACAATCACCGCTTAAACACTCGATGCGAGTCACTTATCATCGATGAAAACTCCCCACGAATTACCGGATACGGTAGCTTCCTCACAATTTCCGGATATTTCCCGTAAATTGAAAAACCACACGGACACTCCCATCGCACGAAAATACTTTGCACTGGCAATCTACACGAAGGTCTCTACATAGGTTAACCACGACTTTTCCGTATTTTTCCTATTTTCCACGTTTTCCTACCATCTAAACACGGCTAGATACAATCCAGACGGTATATACGATTTCGCAATAGTCTCACCACAACACCATCGAGCAGTATTCCAATATTTGAGTAAAACTTCACTAATTCGTATGCAGCATTTACAAAAACAGTAATCCCCAACATACGACCATATCCTCAACAAGTAAAAAGACCATTAAGTATATCAAGGACGTCGTTACGTCATCTAATAATAATTTACACAACACCTGATAGCCAGAGAAGCAGGTTATTCATCTACTCGACACAAAGGCATTACGGTTACTAGTTTTCTACGCGATTTTCTATTTACCTTACAGTGCTTAAATAGTCTATGATTAATGTTCAGGTGAACTAAGGGGAAAACACTAGTAGATTTTACGGTAATAGAGCTACAAGCAACGCTCGTCTATGTCAGGCATAGAAGCCTGCATTGGACTCGGTGGTGGGGGGCTCGACGCGGCTTCTTAAAGCTTCGCGGTTTTTTCAAAAGCAGCGCGCAATCCCCACCACTAGAATTCATTGCGTCTCCTCTCCCTCTCTCTAGTTGATATAAGGACTTGTCTCCTTCTCGATCTCACAACGCTACATCCGATCCCTTCCCATTTTCTCCTCTCTCTCTTTTCTACTCCAGCGTCTATGCCTGCCTATGTCTCTCTCTTACGCCGTACCCTACTCTTACGTCACCACTATATGCCTCTCGCTCTCTCTCTCTCTCTCTCTCTCGTATAATCTATCTGCTCTACGCTTCTGATTCTCATTCCCTCTCTGTCTTTCTCTCAGATTCTCGGCCTCGTATTCCCGTTGCACTGCGCTCGACTCTGTCGGCCCCGATGCAGTTGCGTTGGTCTTAGCTGCAGCTTAGTGCGAGAACGTTGCATGTGCGCTTTGAAATACTACGAAAGAAACTCAATAACGCCGATGCTTCGAGCTGAATTCTCTTGTAAACTTTCCCTTTTCTTTGTTTTCCAATTTTTTTTTGTTTTCTTCTTTTCACCTCTTCGTTCTCTTTGTCACTCATCGTGTCGCGTTATATGTATAGATATTGATAGGCTCTGACGCTGTGAGAGCAGGTGGGTAAAACCAGCAGCTATGGGATCTAAAGGAGACAACGTGTCGATATACCGTGAGAAGGGATGTAAAAGTTATTTTTGAGGGAAACAATGATTCTGGAAAATGTCTTGAGGGAGAGTTGCGTGTAGAAGGGCGGTGGTTGGGAGGGGGGGGGGTTATCGAAAAAAAATGAGTTTTCTTTATTCTCTCGTGCACTTTTTTCCCCTTGCTTCAGTGATATTGGACATTTTTATTATATTTATTAAAATATATAGCCTCGTTTTTGTTATATTTTTTAGTTCTCTTTTTTTTAAAATGTATATAAAGTTCATATGATGTAACATGTATATGAGAACTCGATCATTTCGTGTGACTCGTTAAAGTTTTTAAAGAATTCGCACGTGTGCGATGGAACGGTATGGTTCCTTGAAATAAGGCGGGAAATTTGAATTCACATAAGGTACATACGAATTTATACTGCGTCGTTAATTAAAACGATGGTATATTAAATTCATACGCAACCGGTAGAGACCGTGTTATTTAAATCACTAGGTTAAGAGAGCATTTACCTCTAACGGATCTTTTTTATAAAATAAATTCTTAAGAACACGAATGGGAAAAACAAGGATTACTCAATAATATATTTTTTCCCAAAAATACGATACCGCGACCATACGTTTTTACTAAGTGAAAATTCGTTTAATTTTCATAAAAATGAAACATCGCCGAAGAGCAAAAAAAATGTCATTACGTTAAATTCATTTTTTACTGTTCCTCCGTATATTTGATTCTTGGTTCATTTCATCCCTACAAATTTATTCTTTCCTCCGTCTTTTACGTCGTCCTGACTTATGCCCTTTTTCTATCAAGCATTTACTCTCGTCAAGATAACCCAGTGCAGCCACCACGATGAATACTCTAGCTGGTTCCGACACTGCCAGCTAACCTCACTTTCGCATTGCTAGACTCAATTCATGCCAAGGCTGACTGGGTGCGTTGCCCTCTATTGCCCCTATGCTGCCGTCACTGCTGGCCCGACGCTTGCGACGCCTCCTTCCTTTCGTCGACCACTTCCATTGCACCCGGCCACGACGCCAACTGCAATTGCCTTAGACCTTGCAGCATTTACGTTAGCCGGCCCCGTGCGTTCCCGATTCCTTTCCACGCCTTAGAAACGAGGTCTCCTTGTACTATAGAACGTTTATACGCTACCATCCTGAGTTTCATGAACAAACGGGGCCATTTACGGTACCCAGCATGTAATAATGTTACATTCAAACGTATTTCATTGCAAAATTACAGTCTAACTTAGGTTAGCTTCACGCACGAGTCACACGTACTTCCTCGGCAGACGAACTTACGTATTAGCTTTGCATCGGCCAATGTGCTCATAACTTTTCTTCATGTAAACATTCCTAAAAGTCCCGACACTTTTTCCATACGATTTTTTACATAAGGTTATTAAAATAGTACGTATTAATATATTGAAGATTAGTACGTGGCTTACTTGGTGAACGTATAAATGCAGTATACGTAATGGATATGGTCGATAGATTTTTCAATGTCACTAAATTTATAGGTTAGGTTTTGTCATGATTTTACTCTGTGAAATCTTGCCATTGCTTTTTTACTGCATTAAGTATATATATATAATGTAATTATACACCGTGTTTACTTTTCGTTTGAACTTTAATAAATTTACAAGCATTTGACGAAGTCGAATTTTTATATGATATTACGAATATCTTATATAAGGAATGCTTATTGAGATATTTCTCTTATCTCGACTTACATTCATAGTTTTACGCTTCCCTATATAATTTAACAGAGCGACGTTTTATACGGTATGAGTATTTTTATAGTGTAGCAGTCGGTAGGTATACTTAAGGCTCTATACACATTGCGCGCGGTAGTACGTATTGCCAGGAAATGATCGGACTTGGTGAAAAGTCAATTTTTCTCAAAGACATTTCTACCGCGTTATGTTGGTACACTACGTTGCGCAACTACTGCCGAGTTCGAGTTCTTTGATTTATGGAGTTTCCACTGCGACAAGTCAATCTAGAATTTTCTTTGATTTCAAATTTTGTATTTTTCTCTTTTTCCTTCACCTTTCGTTTTTCTTGCCATCTTGGCTTTTCGATACAAAAACAGTCAGACGTGATATGTCATGTTGAAAACGAGAAGACCTTTGCGCCGCAGTATCTCATATCTCATATCTCATATCCGGTTAGCTGTTCTAGTTCCTTGAACAACAGCGATTCTCACTGTGAAAATTCGTCCATTGCACACACTGGCTTTTGGCTGGTACGACACGACGCATATGTATACATACGTCAGCGGACGACGTGCAAGATTAGTCTGAGGATGTTTATGCGACGGGTGTCATGCAAATGTACATCGGAAAAGTTTCCATCGTACGCACGAAACCTGGAGGTTAAACAAATAGACTGTTTAGTCGGTCTCCTGGCGATATCTGCAATTGAAATGCGCCCGAAAGCCAAAGATAAGCGGGGAGGCTTGTTCGCACTCTTGTCCCTATACACCAATCCATAGCGATAGTCTAGACGTCTATGCGATGTATTCTTGAAATGGATTGTACATTGACCAAGGTCAGTTCACTATCATAAACATCGCAAAGTGCAGTCGTCGCCAAGTGCATTTCGACCGATTTGCATGTCACGGCTCGCAAGAGGGAGAAAAGATATTCTGTTTTTACTCATTATGATAAATCGACGCTTTAACGTTCCCTGACTATAAATGCACTCTGAGAAACTACCAAAGTTTTTCTTTTTTTTTCACAATTAATTCCACTAAATTCTACAGAGAGCGCTAATCAGTATGTACTCTACGAAATTCTGCAGGCGGTCTATGCATGTGTGTGTATGCACGCGCGCGCGCGGACGTATGTGTTTGTATACATGGTTCGAAAGTGCAGCATTGAGGAATGTGCGAAACGTAATGGGAAGCGGGATGAGTTAAATAGAAGTGCAACGTGCTAGCGTCGATGGCACGTTGCCAGTTGCAACTTGCAATGTGCAGTCAGAGAGATAACGTCGCGTCCAATAAAACACTATAAATAAATATCGTATTTGATGTTACGTTTTCTCTCTCTCTCTCTCTCTCTCTGTCCTTTTTCTCTTTTTCTCCGTATTTACATTGCATATGTAAATACAGGCCTTCATGACCGACTGAATAACTGATAAAATGAGGGAGAGAACGATTGGACCTGATGCACTTTTTATATTATAATAATTCCTTCTGTCATTAGCACCAGAACCAGCATTGCATACTGCACTAATCATTATGCACGAATAAAAGTGGATCGAACTGATATATCTCTGTCACTTATGTTATTTCACTGTATAAAATACACACTGAAACCTTCGAGTATTTGTACCTGGGCACGTAGGTGTTTCAGAGTGTGCTTATAGATGCACCGACCTTTAGGTGCATAATGCATCCGTAAGTGCATCCGTGCCCAGACCCACATTTCTTTCTTAGGTAACTAAACGCTTCTCTAAGATATCGTGAAAACGTCGATTTCCTGGTATATTTATCGTCGATGCTATATTTCCCGCGAATAGGTTTTCCTACGGTGCTCTTTTTTTTCCCATCCGTTAAATCCTCAACCCAGAAACCACTCTGCCCCTTCCCTTGACCCTGTCTCTCTCTTCTCTCTTTAGAGAGGCTCTCACGCCAGTCGAAGAATTATTGTCGACCATCAGGATCGAATCGAGCATTCGGATGCGACGATGCACTTCCTGCATCGCGGAATGAGAAATTGAAATGACTCCTCGCTTTCCCATTACTCATACGCGCTGCTGCTTTTATGGCCTTTCAACACTAAGCAGTCATTAGCATTGAAATACAAAGCCGCTTGCAAAGGCGCTTCTTTACTTTCAAATTGGGAACGACAGCTGTAACAGTTTGACGAAAAAATATCATCATGGATGATTGTTTCCCTTCACAAGATTCTTCAATGGCTACTTTGAAATCCTTTTGATTTTTCTATGGCGAGAACCGTTGCCACAGCTGTAACGCTACAACACGTAGCAGCCAAGTATTGTTTTGGTTTTTCTATATGGTAAGCGCGTCTTCGTTTGTACTCTGTACGTATAGCTGCATCCGACTATGCACCGGTGTCGATGCACTTTTGCATGCAGTCACTTAAATGTCGCATTGTTTTCGAAATTGAGTTACGCGCGTATCGATGCGATTTTACGCTTTCCACGATAAACCCGTAATTCGTTCCGATTCGGAACAACGCTGATTACGCTTACAACTTAGTCGTATCGCTATTCCATTCGTTAGTCACGATCGACAATATTAACGCGCCATTTGCATTCAACGATGGACTTTCGGTTACAACTTTAATGCCTGGCTTGCTCGCTCTGTGACGTGAATATTGAATGGCTCTGTACGAAAATAGTATTTCTTTTGATTCCCATAGAGATATAAGTATTGTATGTATAATACATATGTGCTGTATATCGTATACTTCATTAGTTTAGAATTATTTAATTGACCGTCGAATTGTGTAATCTCTCGTCCTTTCTCTTTAAAAAATTTACAATTTTTACCACTACGAAATAAATAACTAAATTTCACTCGTAAATGTTATTTTTCTAATGAGACGATTATTATAATACGCGACATTGTAACGCAAATTTTTTTGTTCTAATGAAACTCGCAAATTCCAAGGATATTTAAAGTCTGATATTTATAGAAATGGTATGCTCTATCATTTTACTTGATCGTTCCACATTTCTTCCACGGTAACAATGAAAAGAGTTTGTTGAGAATTTTTTTATGTTATTGGTTACCTGAAGAACGGGCGAAAAACAAATTGAATGGAGGGAGGGGGCGTTATCGATTTTGTTAATCGAATAGAGGTAAAAAGTCTAAGGAATAAACAATAAATATAAAATATATAGCAGCAATAGAAAAAGAAGACATTAAATAAATTATATAAATTTATATAAGTTCATGCCTAAGTAATCATGGTTTTTATAACAATGTCTCGATAATCAGGAACCTCGATCTTCGCGGCTAATCCAATTCCTTTTGCCCGATTAACACGCATCCTTGAGCCCGTAAAAGGACCTTGATGGTTCCTCAACTAACGGTAACTATGCCGATGGCTAGACTGTATAGACTTATTTTTAGAAAGCATGTGTGACTCTTCAAAAAGCTTATAGTATCCTCTTATCTCTTTGCTCCGTTTGTCTAATCGATACTACCGTAACCACCATTACGATTCATTACAATCTTATGATTTTTTTTATCGCAAATCCCTTTACACACATTCACACGGTAAAAGTCATGCCTTGAGAAAGTGAAAAAGGATTTTTTTGAGTTAATCAACAAATCCTTCATTAAACCACAGAACAAATAACCGTAAAGTAAAGTAAACACGAACGTTACAAAGATCAAAGGAAAAATCTGTATTCCTTTTTCTTTCCTTCGAAACTGCATATCTTGCATAACCTCTGTAGCAATAAAAGAAATTTTTCAAACATTTGGAATGTAGAGAAAATTTCTATAAATAAATAACAATCCCGTTCCATTCGTTCTATGCAATTTCTACTGCGTGCATCGTGAGCTGATTCTATTCATCATCATAATCCCCATTGTCAAGTCCCATAACCCTGAACTAGTCCCCACTGTCATTATTATCGTCACAGTCACTGGCTGTACGCCGATGCTACTCTACACGCTGTTGAAACCAGATATCATATTGCGACTACACTTACCAGACTAGACAGCATGCTAGACAGACAACGGTCAAGGTCAAGTCCATGTCATATAATTATTCCTAACGGTTCCGACAAAACAAATTATGTTTGTCCAACTGTGACTGGATAGTCTCCTGATACGCATTAGCCAGACACCCCACGTCATGCAGTCTCTAGTGACTATACTTTTAATAACATAAGCAGATGCATCTGCTATTATACAAAGGAACCTAATGTATTTCGCATCAGCGCCATCTCGAACTTTCCAACTAACTAACGTGCGTTATGTTTGGTCAACGTTACCTTTCTTCACTTTGTAATTGGAGTAGGGAATATTTAATAGGATAACAAAAGGAGGAGGTATGCCCTATTAATATTTATCGAGAGCAGAAAGAAATGCGTGGAATATTTGTCAATGCAATGATTTTATACCATACTGTTGATTATCATAATATGGTTCTTTTCCATGACTCTGTCAGAACTAAACATATAATGGCTTACGCGTAACACAGATATAACGGTGAATCGGGTTAATCGACTACGTGCAAAAGTTTTTTTTACGTCGTTCCATGAGATAAATTTTGGAAAAAATATCATTGCCGGAATACTAATTTTAGGGGGTTTTTTTTTTACTTAAAGAAAATTTTATTCACACGACAAAAATGCGTTGAGGATTTTTTAGATTTTTGTTACACTATTTCAGCGATATAAATCTTGTATGCAATGTTATAGGATATGTGTATGCTTCGAATGACGTTTAATCATATAATCCCTACGTACATCGGAATCCCTGATAAATGGAAACGGCTGCAGTATATACATCTGCATACGGACATGCACACGTGGGACTTTATGTAGGATGAACGTGGAATTCACGTTATTCAGGCCAAGGCCGATGCGTGGCTCATCTAACGCGTTTCTAACGAAAGGGAAATGACTTTCGCATTTAATATATCTAACGGTACCTACTGTCTGTAGCAGCGTCTAACGACATGGACCCTACTATCACTTATAAGCATATTCAAATGAGTACTTTGACATTCTAACGAAACAAAAAGTACGCAAAACAGTCGAACTCGTCCTATCCATATTAAAATTCTGCAAAACGTCTCGAAATAAAAATGCAAAAAAGTCACGCTTACGCAACTAATTAATATCTCCTTCGTTTATTAGATAAAAAGGTAGCATAAACATAGCCAGTACTCAAACGTATAATACGTCGAAACGCGCAACAATAGAACGCAGAGAAATTTGTAAAATCGAGCGAGCATAACGGGTGCTCGTTAATTAATTGTGAATTTAATAAGCTCGTAAACAAAACAATCAAGCAGTACTGCACGAAGCATTAGCGGGATTTCGGAGAGGCTTCTAAATTGAGTACTCAGGAGCTCTTCTCTTAATCTTAGCTTACACCGTAAATGCGTTGTGGCTTTGTCAAAGGATGAAACAACCAATGCCATATATCATCCACGGTGTTCATAGTCTATATGGAAGACGTAACCTTGCTTTTTCTTTATTTTTTCTTTTCTTTTCAAGTCAAAACATAACTCGTCGAGGACCTTTAGTCGCTTCTGATTACGAGTTTCTCAATATATACATATATATACGCGTCGGGCCAATGTTCCGTTACGTCGTCAAGGTTAGTCCCGTGTTAGCCCTCCATATAAGCAAGTCCTGATATTCCTGGCTAGATTTATTTCGGCATGTCTTATGGGGTCAAACGAATTCGCCAGGGCGGTTCGCGTCTATACAAGCCACTGTTCTTCGGACTGGTTACGATAAATATTGCATGAGACTATAGCTCTCCCATGTCTTCGGGCTTCTTCCTCATCCAGTGTCTTATGCTATAGTATTGCTGCTAGATATATGTATATAGCTGCTAGTGGTATATCTGGTATACGTTATATCATGTCAAAACTATAGCCATCCTCTTCCACTGCTTTCTCGCACTTCCTCTCTCTCTCTCTCTCTCTCTCTCTCTCTCTCTCTCTCTCTCTCTGTCTCTCCTTGCGCTCATCCTCTTAGCCCTCTGGCGGCCATTAATAATTTAAACGTCTCTACGAGAACAGACGTTAACTTCAAGAGCTCCTAAGGACGCACCTTGACGTGATATCATTTTAGTTCCCTGTCACCGTGTATATGGAGTAACTGAAGAAATAAGATATTCCATGTCGTTTCACTCTTGTAAATGTTTCTTTTTCTTTCTTTTTGCAAACTTAGTTTATTCCGTCGTTTCGTCTCTCTCATTACATTCTTATTCTCTTGACTACCTCATGCGATTTACCTTCGTTGCGAGTAGCTGTGTCAACTGCTGAGTGACTTAAGAAGTTGATTTACTGAATGATGTCTTTTTTTTCTTTCTTTCTTTCTTTTTTCTCTATAAATGCTATACATTATGCAATGGCAATGCGGAAGGGAATGTCCCTAGACTTGACAAATTTTGTTCTTTTATTTATTTTTTTTTCCCCTTTATTTCTCCTTTTGCCGCAGTTGTAAAGACCGTGAAATAACTCTGTGGGAAGTTATTCTAGAGGGAAATATTATTCATTGATAAAATAGTAGTATGATGATAACTTTATTTTCAAAATATGTTACGTTCTCAACCAAAGGAAAAAAAAAAAAGAAAAACATCCCGACAATTCTTCTTTGCCAAGGTGGAAGTTTTATTCGCAGAATGAAATCACATTCCGGTTCGCAACGACCATCTCGTCGGGGCGCAGAGCTCTACACTATACCACCCAGGATAAAACCGGCTAGAAAGCGTTGGAGGAAGTAGTGCAAATTAAAAGTGGAACATCACGGAAGCAATTGGGAGCATCAGGAACCCTGCGAGAACGAATATATATATATATATATATATATATATATATATATATATACACACACACACACACACACACATTCTTTTTTTTCACGGATGAGATAAATTATTTCGTACATCATATTTCCTAAGACGTGGTACCATGACCAAACCATGTTTCTTTCTGTCTCGAATGCTCGTTTGAATAAGAACGAGAAAGCGTTGGAAAAGAGAGAGAGAGAGAGAGAGAGAGAGAGCAAGAAAGCAAGCGAAGCAAGATGGAAGAATAAGGGAAAAGAGTGAAAAAGAGTAACCTCTGAATACGAGGGTAGTCTTCCGTAAGGAGTTGGTTCTTTGAAACATTTCGCGCGTGGCTACACCCACTCGAAATTTTTCTCCTCGACGCGCAACACCAGGAACGTAGGTATAACATGAATGCCCCTGTCGTCATATGATGTAAAAATCCCGTTCTATACTTATAACCTTGAGTTACGTGAATCATAACGGAATTTTATATTTTACGAATGCTACTCCGGTATTTTTTGTATTCTATAGCGAAAAAGAACACCCTTCGTATTTTGTCTGCCTGCTTTGATTATCCTATCCCTTTTACCTACTTAGGGTCTCCTATAATACCTGCTATACCTCTCCACGTTTACCCTCAAAACTTTAAATCTTAACGCACCTGCTTTACTTACGAAAGTTTTATGATTTTTATACTGACGTATATAACACTGAAATTTTCAAAGTCAAATTTATGTCCAAAGTTTACACATGACTGTTGATAATTTCAGAATCAAAATGGAAAACTGATAAAATTGATATACAGTTATATATAGATGGCGTGTTGAACTTTGTCATAAAGTTTCAAACCCTAGTGTACATAGAGGATAAAGCCCCAGAATCTTTTCTTCGATGGGAACGTCAATTGTAATAAAGTGCGTAAACAATAAAGGCAGGTTGAAGTTTTCTTTTCATTTACAAGAACGCTTTCGCCTTGGCGCATAAAAGAATGGATCCTCGTTCAATTCTCTTAACGCCTAGTAAACAGTGAACTTCCACGCCATTTCCGTCAGAGACGAGGAAAACGCTTTTCTTTCATTTACCCAGCTACGCCACCATTTCGTGCCGGTTTTCTATTCCAGAGTGCAGCACTGGTCGTCTAGTTTATCGTAACTCTGCACCCGGGTAATATTTGCACAATCGACAGGGTTCCTCATTGTTATTCTCTGTTATCCTGTATCCTCACGATATCACTATACGGATCTATATCATGAGTTCTGACATATAATATACGTGATCAAAGGATCCTTATCTTATCCCAAGCATTTTCCTTGACCCTTAGACGTTACTTCGTGTCCGCCATTATCATATAACCTTTTCACATGTATACTTACGTATATAACGAATTCTGCTTGCTGTACTTATTATATAATAATATGCACATTTATATTTATTCTAAAGACGAATAAACGGAAGTCCTGTCGATGGTTAAGGTAGTCGTTAAAGAATATGTGAAAAGGGGTGGCTTGTTCTCTGTGGATATACAATGGCAAAAGAAAGGATTCGCAAGCGGCAGAGGAGCAATAAAATATGACAGGACTGTAATCATGATTCTTTAGAACTAACGTATCGTGTTTGTGCTGCCGAGTACTTTTCTCCCTTTTTCTTCTATCCCCTTCCTTCATTCTTTCTTTCTCCTCTTTCGCCTTCGTCTCATCTCCTTTTTTTAACCTCACTTCGTTCCGTCCCTTCGCTTCTGATCACTCTTTCTTTTTTCTCCCCTCGTATTCGCTTCGCCCTTGCATTCTCTACCGTGACCGCAGTGCCGTTGCATTTCCGCGACGAGTCCAGTAGGCGTATCGTCAAATTTTGGGGTCCGATCTAGTTTCCTGATAAATCATCCTAGCACGTAGTTCATAGGCGGCATTGATCAGTAAGGCGGGAAATTAAAAGTTAAAAATAAAGTACAGTGTGACTACGTAATTTTTTCGTAATTGAAGCTCTACGAAGTTTATATATATATAGATGGGCCTTACGGTGAAAATTATGGTTCGTAAATTTTGTCTTGAATATCACGATTTTACTGAGATTAATGCAGTGATTTTTATCGCGTGGTAAATTTTTGTCTGCATTACCTTGCGGTCCCATCTACTTCCATCCCTTTACCGGGCCTTCTCGTATTCCCTTCCATTCCTAGTACACTCCGGACGGAAATTCTTTGCCGGGAATATTCATGCCTCGGTTATATACGTACAACCGCGAAATAACCGACTATCTGCAAGGCTCCGGTAAATAACTATAATTTCTTTGCGGGCATATTCGGGGGTCGAGTAGCTCACGAGTATAGTAGGCATGCTTTCGGAGAGTGAAGTTAGGTTCGTTTGCTGACCAACGGAGGTAGGATGAAAGCGGGCCCGGGTGCAACGACCCTTCCATAGGTCAGCCACCCCGTGTACGTATACGAACGGACAGACGAATGGACAAACGTTCGGATGGATGGACGGGGAACGATGGACGAACGGACCCACAGACCCTTGGGCCTTTTTCGCCAAATATCCATCGCCATTCTACTGAAACGCTATAATGCTCAATTGCAATTGCGGAATCTCGGACCACTTTCTTGGGCTCGACTCTTTATTTACTTCTTTTCCTGCCTTTTTTCTCTTCACACTTCAATAGCTATAGCTTTTTTGGCGACCTTTTTTTCTTGCAAATGAAAATTTTTAAATTAGGTTTCAAAGAGTGTGTAGTTATAATGAGATAACTATGTGCGAGTGTAATCATATTGGTTTGAACAGGATTGATATGATTATTAATTACTGTTTATGTGGCGTGCGCTATCTTCTATAAAATGGAGTTTATCGTAGAGGAAATACAAGCAAATTATAATGGTACCACTGCGACAATGGTACGAACTTGGAAACAATGAAGAGGAATTTATTGATTTTTAAAATGATAAAGATCAAATTTCACAGTACAGTATAGAAGAGAGAGAGAGAGAGAGAGAGAGAGAGAGAGA
>JARPRG010000323.1:446917-466046 GCA_031001745.1 Hartigia nigra | reverse complement strand
TCATAAAATGTACTAAGTATTATTGTCTTAATAATTCAACCGCGTCAATGGAGTAGAGTTGCTTGTGGTCTTTACGTTTTATTTTGATTTCTTCATGTTTTATGTTGGGTTAATCGTAGCGTGAATAAGTGATTTCTTGACACCGTAGAAGGCGTGGCATTCGATAAAGTTTGGGTTATAGGCCCAAATGCTCTGGTCTGATATCGTAGGTGGATCATATCTGATCATTGAGAGTAAGCCAAAGAAATAACAATGAAGAAAAGGAAGGCGAAGAGGATTTCGTTACGTAATTGAATCGTTAAAAATTTGTTAGAGCGACAGAAGAATAATGTTTATACGAAGGAGGAAGAATAAAATTAATAATACCTAGGACAGCCGTCATTCGTCCTTGGTGCGATTCTTACTACGTTCTAATGCAGTTTCGACACTGACGCGAGGTCCTTGAGTCCGATCTAATTGTACTCTCGCGATTTATTGCGTAACTTCCTGCTTGCAGTCCTTGGACGAAATCCTTTTGAGACTCTCAAGAGGTATACGGAAAAGGCTCTTAGCCGTCATTCCAGAGGAGCTACAAATAAAGATCCCACGAAATTCGCCTCGTTATCCTTTAACCCTTTAGTGGAGAGGATGAGATTTAAATGCCGGCATGTCCCCACGAGGCTTGATAGACAGTTTGTCTTTTTGCTCGGTGAAAAAATTTAGAAAATCCTCAAGCATACAAAAAAAGCAACACAGGCAAATCCTTCTCGTGGGATAAACCAGGAAAATTGTCCTGCAAAATAAAATATTAATTTAATTAAATCCCTACGTTCTCTTTCACTTTACTTTACACGCTTTCTTGCAAATCTGGTATATTATACAATTGGATGCTGGAATGTGTCCGTGAAAATAATAGCAAAAAAAAGAATAAAATAAAAAATGTCTTAAATAATGACCCTTCAATATAATTATGATATATGACAAAATGGCGGTATATTAAATATGGTTATGTGTTATGCAAAACCAATTATCCTGTCGATGTTATCTCAAGGCAATGGACCATTATTTTTTAATAACAGTAACATTCATCAACAGTCATAAGTTTATTATATACCACGGATACTCAAATTCCTATATAGAACAGCAAAGATGACTTCTAGAAACAGAGTCTAGAAACAGAGTCGAAACGTTACATAAGCTGGCTAAGGATCTTTGGACAATGACCGTCTACGACCCGCCGCTCGTTAGAAACGCAAAGTCAAGGCTAGTCAGTCAATGTTTTGTAAGATCCGCGATAGTTAAAGCCAAACGCGTTTGACCGTCTGTAACCTCTAACGGTTTAGAAGAATCAAGGACCATGCTAAGAGCCGCAAGCAAGGCTTCTGTTACGTGTATAAAAACCAGTGGATTAGGAATAGACTAAACCCAGACGTGTCCGATAAACGACGTGGAGTGGTTGCTAAGTTGTATCAATTTTTCTTTCCTTTTACAATATCTCTTTTCTGGGTTGTAGCACCGTTCATGGGAAAAGGCTGAATAGATTCACATATAGAAATCATTTTGACCACAAATGTGTTAAGAAAAGCTTGAATTTCACAAGAAGGAAAAAAAGACGAGAAATAAAAGTCAAAGATAAATACAAAGAGTACTCTTCTATTGATAGATTTTCTTGATACTGTTATTTTTTTATATCTGTATGACATACGTATAAACATCCTTCCATTGTATTCGTACATGAAAGGTACCCATCTCTAGTGGAAGTACAATAGAGCCGTAGCCCATTCAACAAAAGAAAAGTCCTCCCTCTGTAATCTGATCCTTTCGACAGGAGAAAATTGCGGATAAAGGAAAATGGTAATAGGACGGAAGAGAAGGCCGGCGAATTAGCATTACTTCAGTCGAATGCAAGTACTCTATGAATCGTAGCCGACGTAAATGTGCATACAGGCTGTATTCAGGCGAGACGGAAGATATAATGCGCAAAAAAAATGAAAAGAAAAACTTAATAATAAATCGAAGAGACGTTTTAGTTCGCCTGGTGCGCAATAAAGAGATACCAAGTTGCGATACGAAGATGGCATAACATTCTAATCCCTCTTTATGCGAATAAGATCTTAGTTTTTCTTGTTATCAGTCCCGGCGAGCTTTGCGGCGTAAAAATATTTAACCTCTTGGTAGATAACTGACGAGTTACAATATCGTGGTAAGAGTGAAAAGAGAGAGAGAGAGAGAGAAAAGAGTGGGAAAGCGTTAGCATCGAGTATAATAAACAGCAAGGAGAAGCCTATGAAAGGAAACAGAAAAGAATGAAGCAGATGTTGGCGATTGTCGTTTGGCTTGGTTAGCATTTGAGAAGCCACGCCCGAGTGCGTCACTTGGCAAACAGTCGATGCGGCAGCAGAGAAAGATATCCCGCTCTAAGTCCTAAGTTAGCTTAGGAGTCAAACGTGGCCTTGTGCGTGTCACTAACCTATGTTACTGTGCAGAGACGTGTCTAATGTTATCGCTAACCTAACTTAACCTTGAGGCAGACTACGAGTGCGCAACGCCACGATCCTCCTCCATTTGAAATAACACTAGAGACAGACTTCCGCTTGGTATCTAACCTTGAACTACAGTAAAAGGACATGTAGCATTTATATGGGTGTTTAGTAGTGTACGTGTGTATTCTAAACGCTTCACAATCTAATGGATAGCCTCCTCTACAGTGTAGGCTCAGTGGAACTGCGTCATCTTCTGAAACAAATGTATATAAACCTCAACGCAGTCGTTTTCCTGCCTACGACTAGTAAATACGATTTTGTATTTTTAGAAAGATGTGGTTCTTTCTTTGTTCTTTTTCCCTTTTATTCATTATTTTTTTCGTGAATTTTATTTCTTCGTCATGCGCTCCATCTCTCTGCGTCTCTTTTTCTTTCACGTTCAGGCTGGTTCTTTTTTTCAAAGACTCATAGTTTCGTTTCATTTCGGTCACGCTTCCCACGCTTTGACTAATATGACGTTTTCGTGGGAATAGCACAGTGTCGAAATTTATTGTTGGTTGCTGTATGTATTTAGATTTACTAGATAATCATCTGAAAATAATGTCTCGCTTCGTTGCGTAATTGACTGAACGACGCGATGATGATACCAGTGTTAATGTAGCTGATTGTACGATACGCAATATTAGAGTATGTATATAAAATGTAATTAAATGGATGATAAAGTTTTTTTTCATATATTATCAAATGGGTTAATGACATTTAATGACAGTTCCCCCACTCAAAAATGGCAGACATATTCACATATTTGGCAATGACAACGTTATGATCATTGGATTAATAATCATCACCCAGATCTCTTCTTACGTTAAAAAAAAAGAAAAGAATGCAAAATAAACCTGATCAGGTATACGTTTCGTTGGTTTCAACTGCTACTCTTTGTTTAGCAAACATCAGAGGCCTGTTTAGCCCGATTCAAGAGTTAATGTAAATATTGGAGAATGCCAATCAGTAGACGTTACCGCATCGAGAGATAATGAGTTTTTCGTCAATTCCTGGATTATTTAACATGCGACCCAAAATTTTCCCTAGTTGGGAACTAGGCCAAACTAATAAAGCTCATTTGTTAAGCTAGACAAACGGGAATAAAGCCTAGGATAGCCAGCGACCAAATGTGGAACGACAGAGAGGTGAAAGGCCCGAGAATATAGGACACCCAGTAGAATTCATCTATAATTCTACTAACTATAGTCAAACTGCGTGGGATTGGTTGACGATTTGTCTTGGAACGTAGATTTTAGCCAGTCGTAACCTTTTAGGGGGGTTCGGCTAACATTTTCCGAGATGACAAATAGTATCCACCATATCGGAAGCCCCGTCTAGTGACTCGAATGGAAGAAGTTTAACTATATGGTTTCTATGGCTCATTCAAAGATAACAAATAGAAGGGAGTTCAAGATGGCGAAAAAATATTTCTCCATTTTTCACGTAGCCAAAGAATAACCAAAAAAAAAATGATGACTCCACCGTGATTTCTTCCCACTTGATTTATCCACTCGATAATGATACATATGTATATACACATTGCACGTGGCGATACGTATATATAACTCTGGCATATGCATATATACATAAATCCATACAAGCCATACTGTTTTTTTTTTTCATCTCATATTTTCTCTCAACCTAATCTATAAAACCTATAAAGATATCAATTTCATATGTATCATTCATAGCAGATCATCGATAAACGTTGCAACCAAGTGGACACTACGGTCTCTCAAGAAGCGCGCCAATTTTCAAAAGCGGAAGAGAAAGGTTATCGACCTCTGGCGAAGTCGTTTTTTTCGACGAATACGTCGCTTGCTTATGTCTAGAATAATGTCTTACATGGGCCCCGCCTAGTAGTAGACAGGCCACTCTGAACTGTTATGCTAAAAAAGGTCTAGATACATTTTATCGTGTCTCAAGGGGAATTCGCGACCTGAAATTAAAATCCACTAGAATCCCAGGCTACTCGTTTCAGCCTAAGTGGTTGTACCCAACAGCACTGTCATCTGTATATGCTCGTATGAATCTACATATGTCTGCGTACGTAAAACCATTCTACGTTGTATAAACAAAATGGAATCTGGCTCTTCTCTTCTAATGTATATGTGACCGTGGCTAACCTTGAACGAGCTAGTCTGGCTGATGTCTAGCAAGCCAGACAAAGACATGAATACGCATCTATTCATCCTCTAGCGGTGCGATTTCACGAGACAAAACATCACTCTTGTCTACCTACGGGACTGTGGAAGAATGTATGTGTAGATATAATGCAGGTATAATGAACAGCGTGACCTCGAGCGAGCGAAAACATGACGACTAGTAGAAGAGGAGATTATGGGGAGAGAGAGAGAGAGAGAGAGAGAGGGAAAGACAGTGGTAATAGGGAAAAAATATTCAGCCGATTACAAAGCACTAGATCTACCATCGGTCGATCTAAATCTAAACAGCCAGACGTTCAATGACCCGTGCGCGCATCAGTTATCTATCTTAGATTACATCATCCTATTAAGTACCCCCTTTCTCTCCCGAACCCCAAAGCTCTGTCACTAGCTCAACATTCGTCATTGCTTCGATGACAGGTATGGGGCCACTGATGACGTTTCTTACAAGAAGGAAGTACGACTGTATATATAGATATAAATATATCTAAAGGTCTCATCATTGAATATTTTATTGTGTACAACAGCTGTTTCTATGAGAACTCAATACTAGAATAAATGTCATAGAGATTTTTCTGTATGTTATGGGTTTTTTGGCGACGGCAACTGGGTGAATCGATCTTTATGGTACTTGTGTTTTCAAAGTTATCGATTCTCATATATGGATATCAGAATATATATACATATATGTGCTTTATTTTCATTCACATCAAATACATTCAGCTAAGGTATACCTTTCAACTGCACTGGCGTCTCTTCTCGTTGCCAAACGTGGCGCCGACTCGTTGCTGCTCGTAAAAAGAGGTGAAATAAGAAAAATGACTTCAACGCGGTAGAATACGTACCTAGATGCACATATATACGTACATATAATGTCGAGTTTCACCCTAGGGGTACGAGATACCAACACATTATATCTGCTTACCTAGTAGCGGCGATATTGCCGCTAACGTAATGGCCATCTCTTACAAAATGTTAGGCCGTTAATAAAAAACAAGAGGGGGCAAGAATCGTCGGGGCAGCCTTTATCGCACATCCCAGGGACGTTAGAACGACATGCGGATAGAGGTAGAGAAGTGTACAGGGAAAATGGAGTGAGGGATAGTTTTTCGAGGGGGGTTGGGAATTATCCACTGGCGAGGACAGTATACGAAAGTTTACTTGGTACAGTCGAGACGTAATTTAGAAACGTTAAGAAACGAAATGACGTGCTTTGGAAAAGTAGCGAGAGTATCGAAACGACGTTATTATGGTTATAAGAATTCCGCGTTCCTACCGCAATGAACGTCGAAATGGTTTCCCAGTCGATTATCGCTTGAACTGTCGTCAAATTAAAAGCAGACCTTATAAGAAGTTTTCTCGAAGTCGAAGGACCAAAGAGGAACTTTTTGATGAAGTCTCGAAGACCCTTGATGTAATTAATTGTAGAACGACGAAGAAAAATCAAAGGTTCGTGATAAAGTAGCTGAAAGGCGGAATAACCGGAAACGGAATACTCTGACGCCATACCATCGTTAGTATAAGGAGGTCGAGTGTATACGTCGTTCTGAAATTGTGTAATAAAATTTCGAGTGTACTCGAGCCCTTTTCGGAATACGTCCGTGTGAAAAATATGTACCGTGAATGCTCGCGCAAATCAAGTCACGGTCCATTGGAATGCTGCTGATATTTTAATATATCTAGAGCAACGTCACGCGACCATTAAAGAAGCAGCAGTAAATTCAGGCAGAACTGCCTCAGAGATTCGCCTTTAAGTAGATCAGCGATACGGCAAGAACTATATGCCAGACTGTATGATACTGTAGGTATATAACGTATATATGCATACCGGTTAAGTAGATACGGTTCGATCGATGCTAGACATTATACTGATCATAAGTGCTTGGAGTTTTCCAATAAATATTCGGAGGGGTACACTATGGGAATCTTCTTAGCAAGTAGATACGGTACAGTCACTATTCAGACTTTAAAGTGGTCAGATACCGTAGATGTTCAGACCATGTATCCCAGCGTAGGCAGTACCTATTTATATGCATCATGGAAAGTGTGAATATTGGCAGTGTTATACGTATGTAAATATGAGTGAACTGGTAAAACAGGCTTTTATGTATATTAGTATATTATTATTATTGCTTCGGAAGTGAGGTTAGGTTAGGTCAACTAGCAATGGAACGACTATGCGGTATTTGATGTAAAGTGGAAATGCTGTGTAGTACCATAGATATATTCAATTACACGTCAATTCGCACTTGTCGTCGTCCAAGGACTCTCTATTCCATTTCAGTTCTCTTTATCTGGAAGTGGCAGTCAGTTGTCGTCGACGTCGTCGTCGTGGATTGAAAATTTACTCGCTTTACACGTGGATCAATACCTCATTCTTCCGGTTGCATCACGGCCCAAGGGATTTCGATTATCTCAGCAAAAGAATCTCGCTGATCCCTGGCTATTAGACGTGGCCAGATTTCATTTCGACGTTGTATAAAAATAACAAAAGCTGAAGGAGCAGAGTATTAAGGAAGAAATGAATGAAATGAGAAAAATAAAAGAAAATTATAAATACAGTAAAACGCCATTGATTTTTTATACCGATTTAATCTTAGGTCTTTTTATTGGACGTGTATAAGCCTTGCGTGACCTGTATCACTTCTATTTATCTAATACTCTAGTGTTTCATCCAATTTTGCGTGTTTGGCTAGATCTAGTATATAACTACTGGCTGTATACATATTTTGGCTTAGATACTATTATATATGTATAGTGGATATGTCAAATAATTTGCCAAGACAAATACCAATGGCTCTCTATGACTTGGATGTTTGCGAAACTTTCGCCATTTTTGGCTTTCTCCATCAATACTACCCTTAACTCTCGCCAGTTATCTATATGCCTTTTCTCCCTTTGGATATCGTAAAGGGTGGTGGGCTCGTAGCACGTTTTCTCGTACAATATTTGATGTTTGGGATGTGGATTTTCTTATGGCACCCTTTTCTTTATTTTCCTTAATAAAGAGACCTCAAGATACGTATTACCCGGTGCTTCGTATTTACTCTGTAAATTTTCAATCTCCCATATTCCCTACGGTTAATTTTAGTGGGTTCGAGTTATATATTTATAACGTGATTCTCGTGCGGATCTTATTTAATAGCCACTGCAAATTTTCTATTTATTTTTAGCTGGTGAACGGAATCGATGGTCCCAGGTACATCTGCGAAACGGAAGTGATGGACGAAGTGGCACTTGCGGCAAGTAACTTGGAGTACGCATCCCCTGGGAATCACACTAGCAAGAATCCTAATGGGAACATCATCACCCTCACCCTCAAAAATAACCATCTAATTGTGGAAACAGAGGAGAGAGCAGTAAGTATTTATTTTTGTCGAATTAATTAAAGGAATAATACAAATTTGCTTGAGGGTGGGGTGGGGTGGATATCTTCATTTTATTTATTATAAAGAGGAAGAAGTAAATGCTTAATTTAATTAACCTGATAATTTTATTAATATTTACATTACTGTCGAGATCTCATTTGATAGGAATATTTCTCGAACACTGACTAATTTATATTGATTTTATTTAGAACGTTGACGTTTTTTTTTTTATTTTTAAGAACCTCGAGGAAGATGCTATTGTCCCGGGAATTCTCGATGCAAATAAACTTAATTACTGAATGTTCTGCAGTATCGATTACCGTCCGACCCAGACTGAGTGTACATCGTCCTTGCCAATTACCAATTAGCGTAATGTCCATTGTACTGGCATTGGATCGTATAAATTACCGAAAATCCGGTACGAAACGAGAAAGGGAATTGATTGGTTTTCGGAAGGATTAAATGTGTCGAATACAAAAATTAATCGATTAATCCTTTAATGGACAAATCCTCCTACAATAAATATATATACAAACACCATAAAATTACCATTGTTTTTCAATGTCATGAAATTGAATTAAAAATCATAAGATACATAGTAGACTAATCTACACACACAATCTAAACCTTAATAATTCTGGCTTCCTGATGCCATTAATAATTCTTCAATTTAAACAAGCAATTTTCAGCACTTAGTTTCCTTTGAATATACCCGTAACTTGACGCTGATAAAGAGACAAAGGGAAAACTTCGATGAATTACCGAATTTCATCAAGAACCACAAGGTCGAAGGTTACCAGCCAATCTTGTCTCCGCCTATCGACCTACTCACTGGTCTGCGTTATCTCGCAGAAACTCATCTAACATCGTCACCAATAGAAGCTCCAACCCTCAATGTCTCCAACAAAGCGACCAAACTATTGAACAATGAAAGGGCGTGGAGCTAAGTCACATAACGCCATTCGCCAGAAGGACTTCGCTCCCTTCCGGATTCTGCTGATAGAAAATCCAGTGGCGTCGCAACGCGCGACAAAGGATGCGAGAATAAACGGAGCACGAGATGATTTACCTCCCCCAGGAGAAGTAAATATAGAAACGCGTATGGGATACATACCGAACCTAGAAACTCATCTTTAAGTCTGACGTTTGAAGAAGGTAAAATGACCTTCGGAAGGTTCGGATGTCTACACAGTAACTGGCAGTGGTCCAAGATTGTAATCCTGTAGGGAAAAAAATTAAGGGCGAAAAAGTAACAAAAAATAAATTAACCTAACTTCAAAAGTATTCTTGAAAAATTCTTTTTTTTTATTATTACCATTTTTGGTGCAAGGACTGTTATCATATGGTATACGAGAGTTTAATGATTTTTAAGGGTTGAAGCGAATACACAGTATATTTAAAAAGGTATTTCTGCGTGTATCTTTGTCATTTTCGATACTTTTTATCAGGCTTGTACCATAATGATGACACCGGGGCAAGTGGATGACTGAGTCTCGTGTGCCATGAATTACTATTAATGATGGGGTATGTTCCTTCAGGCACTCGACAATTCAATATATGGAGGAGCCGATTCTTCGATGAATCGTTCATTGACTCATGCCCCCCTTTTAGGGTTCGCTGCATTCCTGAATAAACGCTGTATTACAACCCTTAGGAAATGGATTCATCTTTGAAAGTTTAAGAAGAAACTTCAATGAAGATAACTTAAATTCCAGAAGTACTCCGTGTAACAAAACATTATGCAATAAAGCTTATTAATGATAGCTTGATAATTATCAGGGATATTAATCCAGCAAATAGGATAGTTAATAATGAATTCTTTGGCTTCATTGAGATTTAACTTTATCGATGAGGAGTTTGACAACTGGAAAGTATATATGTCCAGAATCAATTTCACGGAACAATTTCTGTCTCTGATAGCGAACTAACCAATTTGTCTAGCGCATCTTGCACCGGTGCACTGTCGATCTTTTATACTTGCATCTCGGATTGCAATGCAATCAAAAGTGAGAGCTACTAAGAATGATTTAAATAAAGATTGAGATAGCGTTTTCCATTTCTCCATTCCTTCTTGCAAAGACACATCTACTTCTTATGTATTCATCGTGCGGGCAGATGCAACTGCAGCAGAAAAATCGAAAAGTGCAGCGTAACTTTAAGTTATCTTGTAGAGTGAAGGAAACAAATGAAGGCAAATCATTTTAATCACTCTTCCTGTCACGCGTTAAAATTGTTGACAGTCTCAACATTTCATACGTTCAGTCTCAACCTCGTATCAAGGATACTAAGCCTACCTTTATTATACTAAGATTACGCTTAATTAATATAATTATTTACAAAAGCCCAGCGAATCTCACAAATCAATTATGCATTTTTTTATAGTTGTTAAAGTCCATTGAGAATACGTAAAAGAAATCATCTTACAGTCTGCTATCTCTATAAAGGGAGAACTTAAAGATTCTGGTATATCGCCCAATAAAGATCCCTCTAATGACGTCATTACGGTTCTCGAGGCATCAGGGACGCTATGATATTCTTGACGGTTGACGCGAGCAGCATAAATACGCTCGCATGAATAATATTTCCATACGAATATTTCCCAACACTATAAATACTATAATCAGCGATAATACAGTAAATCTGATACAGTTTCCTGTATCACGATTAATGCCAAACAACACTGTCAGCAACTTAATACAACAGAGCGCAGCCAACATCAAGAGAACAATAATGATCTTGTTATATTAAAAAATATATTTACAAAGCTTAATCCCACGACGTTTCTACAATTTTAATATCTCCTTACAGGTAACAATGGAGGACAAGAATCGTAAGTACGAAGATTCCAGTTGCTCTTTCGTAGTGGAGGTTCAGCCAGGATATCAGAGTGACGAAGCTGACGGGAATAAAGGTTCTACGGATGATGTTGCTGGTAGAGTAACGGATCAGCAAGCGCTGGTGCATCGCGAGGAGATTCCGGAAGATCGCACCTCAGGTTATTCAATTTTTATAGATCGATATATTATTCGGATAGTATTCCCCTGCACAGCTGCTGCACTTCTGGACGCATTCAGAGTGCATCTTGGGATTGTATCGGTACACAATTGGACGTACACGAAATTACGAATACCAAGTGGATGTTTTATAGAGATAGGCGGTACATGGTTTCCTTTTTAATGCAGCCTTTACTAGGTATATATATATATATACACCTAGTAAAGGCTGCATTAAAAAGGATCGAAATGCAAAACAGTCACCTTAACTGAACATCAAGCAGGACGGAATTACTTGTCGTTCTTGATAACGAGATAGCGTTAAACGGATAAAAGCCATCTTCGTAAAAGTTGACATTAAAAAGGTTAAAGGGTATAGCACAGGGGTGCGTTTTGAGAGAGTTAAAGGAGGACATTTTTTTTTATGCTACAGATTATGCCGTATCATTTTTCCATACTGTAAGATCGAGAGGTATAGTCTCTGTCTGACCGTGTAAATACTCAAGGTATGCTGCGCGTAAATTAGCACCTGAAAATTAACATAAACTGCATAATTGTACAAAGACTTCTTCTTGTTGCAAAGACTCCTTATTTCATGCTTTTCTCTGTAAAACAAAAATTACGTAATCCATTGACATCTTTCAAGTACAATTACTAACAGTTGTTCGTACAGTGCAATACAGGATTAAACGTGAAGTATGTCTATGTACATTACATAATATATTTTGATATCACTCATACGCTGTACCGAAGTAAAACGTTTAAGACTTTGAGATACGCTTAGGATATGAAATGTGAAAAACAGTTCATACAAAATTCAGAGAACTTTTTCTCATGCTAATAACTAAATTCGCGAGTGATGATGATCGACAGGTTTTATGATTTGATAAATCTTGGAAATTCGATTCTGTTCTGACACAAAGTACGAATGAGAGAAACATAGGTTCTATAGTTAATTTCGAATGTCATTCACAATACATTGAGTCTAAAATTGTTTGTGACCCAGTTTAACTCGTTTTAACTTTATCAGGTTTATTTAGCCGGTGCTATACGAATAATTTAGTGTATTGATCCATATGTTCTTCTTATTCATTTGAAACTACTGTACCTTAGGCGTTGTCAAGTAACGCAGGGTTACTCGATCTTAAACTTTGAATAATTATAATATATACCAATAACGTTTATTCTATGATTTCAGGATTCGAAAACACGAAGCTTTTCGGTAGTACCAATACTGGCCTATCGCAATCTGATCTCTCGATCTCCAGTCAAGGATCAGCCAATCCTAGCTACCGTTATGGTAATCAAGTTGAGTATGACGCAGGACATTTTGGATATTCCGTGTACGCAGGCTACGAGACTGATTCACTTACACGAAAACTTGAGGGCGGTTCCAAGTGGGTGGAATTTGATAAATCTCCTGACACGGAGAAGACTTTGCTGGATGAATCGAAGGAGCCGAGTATCGATAAGGATGCGAGTGAAAACGTAAGCGGATGTCGTTTGGTAAAATTGTAAATATATATGACATCAGGGTATCGTGCGTTTTCTCAACCATTTTTTTTTTACACCGGATACAATAAACTTTTCAAGTGCTATTTCAAGTCTTACAAGAATAAAAGTACAATATACTTAATAACCAATGTGTACGATAAGTACAATCATCTTTTTTTTTTGTTTAAAGCTATCATTGACGGAGAAGCAGATAAACACGGAATCCTCCAACAATTCAGGATCTTCGATAGATCAACTGGACTCCACGGATGCGAGTATCTCGACGGACACGGTCAGATCAAATCCAAATCTTCAAGTGAACGGCGCTACTCCGAACAAGTTAGAAATAATGGAGCAGAAGGCACTGAGTGTAGATTTCGGCAGTAAACCAGTGATAACCGGTGCGTTGCTGAAGGACGACTCTCAGGAAGATACAATACAGGAACAACAAAGGAAACTGGGTAACGGCACCCTCACCCCGGAGAAGATAGTGGTAGCGAAAAAGGATCAGCCCGGTTTGAGCTTCGTACCAAGTCACAAACGCAGTGGAAGCATCCCGCCACGACTGATCGAGGAAACGCTAGAATTGGATCGTTCGAAAAAGTCACTAGACATCTACAGTCAGATAAAAACCAGCACCAAAAGTATATTACCAGGATTGAATCCGAAGTTTGAACTCCTGCAAAACGAAGTCAGTCCGATCGAGGAGAAGAAAGAAAGTTAATTCAGTTACCTAAAGATTTTCCGTCATTTTCTAACCTAAAAGCTGCTCAAGAATCCATTGCGTGTCATGTGAAATTTTCACGCCGAAGAGGAAGCTCGTATGACTTCTCGTTAAACCGAAGAAACACGAAGACGCACGAACGAATTCGTACTGCGACGAAGAAGAAAGTTACAGAGTAGCTGGGTGGATGGATGGATGGACGCTTAAAGGGAATTTTAGTATGAAAGGATGCTGGTAGGGGTACGTGTTATTTATCCCAGTGCCGTGAGCTGATAGTAACAATGTCGACTAACTACAGTGAACGCCGGTAAATTTCAAGAACAATTGTCGACTAACGAACCGCCCTGCGTGGGTATTACGAACATCCACAGAATCGTTGCTGATTTAAACTGTAGATGTACCGTGGGATTTGAATCTAGACATAAACGACGCCATCGCTCTTCCGCGTTTATCTGCAGCGCGATTCAGGGTGTAGACTATTTTCTATGACGAGATTTTAATGAAAAAAAAAAATGCTCGGACGATAATCGTCAGTATTAGAATAAGCTTTAATGCTCCACGTGGATTCTAGTGCCAAATAGTTATTTAAGAGGATCGTCCATTTCTCGAGTTATGTGCAATTATATGTTGATCATCGTTCAGAGTTTTATATTGTTCGGTTTAGAACGTTTATCATACGTAGATACGACGTTAATGCTCTGTCGTTAATTGTCACTGTTAATGATACTGTTGTGTATTTTGATGTTCGAGATTTATTGATGGTTTTTATGTTCGAATAGATTCTGATCGATTCTTTATCGATTTTTAGCTTTGTCCCATTGGTTATACGATTATTAGCAAAACGGAAAATCTTTATCGTGCGTTTCGATGTGATTGTACAATAGCGCGTAGAATTAGTACTTTCATATTATAACACGATTGTAATCGTTGGTAACGAATGTATTTTGGTCCCTTTTAACGTGGCCTGATGTGGCTATAGGTTTTATATAATGCTGGATGTCTAATGTAATTGATAAATAAATGAAATCTCACGTAGGGTTCAATGACGTTAAATCACTTCCGACTTTTTGAGAATCGATTGGCTACACTCATGCATTGACATGCAGGTGAAAGTCAATGAAAGAACAGTGCGTGCAATGTAAATATAAGAATTGATCTGTTCGCCAATTGATTTTGAATAAACGAGACCAACAGATCTGATCAAGAATAAGATTTTCATCGACCCATAATTATCAAAGCGTCGTCGAGCAAAATATTTATTACTTATTTTTTTTGTTTTCAACAAATTTTGAATAAATGGAGCTTCACAATGATCGTATAAGACGAAACGGATCGTTCAGTAATTAAGGGTCGGCAAGAGCGTATGGCAGAAAATCAAATTCTATTCTAGTTAATTTCTAGTCTTAAGAATCAAGGCCTGGTTATGCGGAATAACGCGTATTGCTGCACTGGATTTCTTAAGAATCCTAAAACCCGGTGACAAATAATGCATACCAGTATAGAAAATATCTTCACAACCGCCAAAGGAGAACGTTCAAAATGAAAAAGGTTCTCAGTGAAACGAAGAAAAAAACAAAAAAGAAATACTTCCATAATACTCAACGTGCCATTTTCTCTTTTTGATAAATCATCGAAGAAAAAGGAAGAAGAAAATCAAGAAAGAAAAGAAGAAAAAAATTTAGAGAATTTTCTGCATGGAATAACGTGTTCTGTAGTGGACCCCACCCCTCCCATTCCCCCTCCTTCCCTCATCCATCTGGACCCCTCATCATTCAACACCATCAGCCCAACTTAATACGATAAGATAGACGTAATAAACTCGTAGAAGGTAGTCAATTTATAATTTAATCGGAGAACTTAAACGTGTAAGATTTAAATGTAAGCCAGGGCTGCGGCTCCATCACTCAACCGTTCCATACGATCAATTAACCGTAACCGTAGGAAGTATAAATCGGAATGGAGAACTCCTACTCGTAAAAAGTAAGCTTCTATGGCCGAGATTTCGTTTCTCGTGAAACGTTTTCGAGGATACCATTCTTTTCGATTGAAATTCGAAAGTACGTTCTGTTTGCTGAATGCAAAGGTACCATGTTATACATGTCAATTTATTTTGCAAAATAAAGGATCAAACATCAAGTTGTCTTTTGCGTGTGAATTATCCAATTTCAATTATCGTTTAAGCACTGTCCATATCGTTACATGATTGATTGATCGAAATTCGACATAACAATTGAAGTTTTTTATGATTTTTCTGTTAAATAACATCAACATCTATTTGCTGACAACGGTCTGCAATTTTTCGATATTTATTTTAATTCTTGAAAAATTATTTTTCATTTTCTCGAAGGAATAGAACCAAAGGAAATTTAAACGCTAAATCTTATTTTTGCGTGTTCACGATTCATGGCGAGTGTTTAATTCATATGTGAAAGTGTCGCAAATGTAACGAAGCAAAGGGGTTGGGATGCGAAAGAACATCAGGCTCAGTCGGTAAAAAGTTTATCAGTGTGAAAAGCACATGCGACGGATGGTACTTTCGCAGAGTCGCCCTTACTGTAAGCCGGTAAAAAAATCAACCCTGTATCGTTGGATACATGGGAAAAACCAACCCTTATCGAAGTACAGCAACCCGCCACGTAATGTCATGGCACCACCGTCTTCATCCCTTATTCATCTGCCACCTAACGGTCATTTCCTCAACTCACGAAAACCACCCCCGACCGCAGCGCCATCAAGTAGAAAATATCACTGAATTATGCATGCGCGTTTTTAATTCGGTAATCAATAGTAAAAACCACCCACGCAAGCCCGTCTCTTTACCAACCCCTGAGCTATCCCGGCGAACAACCCTCGTTGATCCTAAAAGGGAGGGGCCCGAACTCTTCCGCGTCTTTCCTTCCTTCCCTAATACGGATAGCAGCATCCCAAGGCCATTGTAGCTAGTCGAAAGATACAATTAACAAAAAAAAAAAAAACTAACAAACTCTCCAATTTTCATGATCTTCACATTTTCACAATATCCAACATCATAAATAATATCGTCAGTACAATGATGCAACACAATTCCAGAAATCATCCATCATATAATAAAAAAAAATCCTTAATTTAATCCATTCTCCATATTTATATATTAAAAAAAAAAAACAAAGAAATATCCTTCCGTCATAAGAACAAGGTATAATATAATATCAGTGCGTGATTCGTTAATGAATAATTCGTTGCGCCTCCAACGATGCAAAATAGATCGGCAGATGAATATAACGTTATTGGCTGGCGGTCACGTTCGTCATTCCGAATTTTCGTGTTTCCAATTATTTTTAACTATAAAATCGAGTTATCAATCAGCCGATTAGTTGAGATTTAATTGTGCCGTCTGCAACCGCCGCAGGGGCGTAGCGAGAGACAGGTTGGTCGTTGTGCGGGGTAGTGTTGGCATGGGCGAGCAGGGACGAGTGAGCAAGGGGTGGTTGAGGCTAGGTACAGATACAACATTATGAAAACACGAATGTACTTTTAAATCAATACCATCGCATTGTGGATGGCGCTGGGGCTGCCAGCCGGATACGAATACGCGGTTGCCGCAAGGCCTTACATCTCATAACGTTAACCAGGCCTAACTAGGTTTCGCATTACCAAAGCCATTTATATTTCTTTCTTCTCCCCTCGTAATCTCTTGGAAACCATAAAACCGGAAATACCTGAGTTTTGGCAATTAGGAAATACACTAAACAATTTCTGTCTATGTTAATAACCACAGGTAACTGAATTGTAACACGTTAATTAGCAATCATTAAAACTTACCAGATATAAGTGCCAATTTGTATTTTCCTGTAAAACAAAGAGGATCGATGAGAGACTGGATCTTATAAACAAACAGATTTTTTTGTTACTTTGCTAATATTATTTTTCTTCATTTTAATTCGCATTATAACAGATGCTCTTCGTTTGTATAAAAATAACGTATCGCTGTACGCAGTTAGCAGTCGATAATTTGACTGGCAAATAACGAGGGGAAGTTCTTCCTTCAATTTTCTTTTTTCTTTTTTTTTTCCCCCCGGAAACGTGTCCACGTGTACCGGATTGTATTATTGAATAGCCGGATAACGATACGATGCTTCATTCAAATTAGTGTGCCAGTTGTTGGTATATGTGAGAGGAGCGCGGGAAGAGAATGGGCGAGAGGAAGAGGGTGATTGGAGGGTCAGGCAGGCGTCGACCTAGATAGTAGAGGAACGGCCAGGCAGCTTTTGCCAAAACCCAAAAGAGACCTGAGTAAGGGAAACGAGAAAAAAGAATGAGTGGATCTAATTTATTGGGGGATGATAGGCTGTACGATTCGCGTGCGACGTTAATTTCCGTTGAAAAACAGTGGAGCTGGTTTAATCGCTTCGAATCGGTACAATGGAGATGCCCGTTAGATTTCACGAAGGGAACATCCTTCGACAGCCGGAAGTCGGTTTTGAAAAAATATAAAAATTACGAACAAAGAAGGATAAACAAAGTAGCCAGACTGATAATATAATGATTAATTAATACCACCGTTTCTTGTATAGATGTACTTGTACACGAAAAAAAAAATAATAATTTTGAGATGATCTATACTCGATTTTTTGTTATTCGATAAAAGTGAAATAATTAAAAATGAGTTTTTTCCAGTAAACGTATATCGGTTATGCATTAATAATCTTGAAAATATCAATATTTTTACAGTTCAGAAATATCCATGTAAAATTATCGAATTTTTGGTGTGCTTATGATAATTTTAAAATAAGCATCAATACATTCAAGTCAGACAGTAAAAGGAGTACGATGGAAATTATTTATAATAAAAAGGAATAACATTCAAAGGATGATAAGAAGGATTCGTGAGAGAAGTTCTTGAATAAAAAAGAAAGTACTTCATTGGTCCAGGTTCAGTGAACCCATCCACAGCTTGAAAAGCGATTGATTGAGAGTTGTCCTTCGTATACTTTCTCCTAGCTTTCAACCATTCACCATTTCTTTTGATTCTTCAATTCGCCGCTTCTCTCACAGACCCTTTCTCGATTTCTCTTATCTCTGTCTAAATTTTCCTCTGAATTTCCCGTTATCCTTCCGCATTCCGACGGCCGGCAGCATCGACACGAATGTTTACAGACAGATAAAGGAGACGGGTAGACAGACTGGATGTAGAGGTTGAGGGACAGGAGGTTGGGTTTCCTGTTCCTGATGTCCTGTGTTTTCGCGCCCCACCTCCCCATCTTCCCCGCTCCATGTACCATAACAAGGGATGGGAATCCAGCATACCACAATCCCTTTTACCAGTTTACCGATTCTCGGTAAAATAGAGAGAGATCAAACCGAGAATGACTGAGCCAACAGCAAAGTAAGACAGACATCCTGTCCAGATCAGTTGAATAAGTGAGAAAAAGAGAGAGCGAGAGATAGAGATATAGGACACAAATAATTGTATTAAGGCCATAACTATATCTATATAGATAAACAATATATAACACTCTATATATCAACATATATAGTATAGGATAAAAGGAGCGATCGAAAGAAAAAAAAAAAAACGTCAATCCCTTCGTCACGCGACAAGTGTGCTCTTGGTCAAGATTCTCGTAGGGGATCAATTCTTGACGACGCAGAATCATTCCTCGGGATTAGTCCTTAGACCCTTCTTGTTTACAAACAGATAAACGAGCCTGAGATCTTCAGGGTTGGTTCGGGGTTAGTTCCTCTTCGATGTCCTTTCCTCTTCGCATTCCAAACTCCCTCTCTCCCCTCCCACCCCCCCCCTTCAACCTCTTCCTACGCTGGGGTGAGCACGGCGGGTTTTCCGATACCAACCAACCCTCTCACGTTCGTCTCTCTTTCTCATTCTCTCTCTTTCGCTCAT
>JARPRG010000323.1:432030-443529 GCA_031001745.1 Hartigia nigra | reverse complement strand
TCTCTCTCTCTCTCTCTCTCACTCCGCTTTACTCTTTTACTCTCTTTCTCTTTTCTGGCTTGCTCTCTCTCTCTCTCACTCCGCTTTACTCTTTTACTCTCTTTCTCTTTTCTGGCTTGCTCTCTCTCTCTCTCTCTCTCTCTCTCAACACAGCGACAGTCACGAGAGAGTGGGACAGAGGGACAGAGCGAAAAAGGGAGAATGGAGCAGAACAGAGAGACAGAGAAAAACGTCCAGCAGGAAGGAGGGAACCGAGCAGCCCGGGAAAAGAAATAATCTGCGAGCTGTATTGACGTTTCTAGTCTAACTCTGATTGAATTATGCATGAGCACACCAGTCTTGCTGAAGCAGAGCTTGCTTGCCCTGTGCTCCTGATGCCGGGATACGAGTCTTTCCAATTTTTATAGAAAATATTATTTATCCTTTTTCGGGATGCTGCGCGAATACGGACCTTGCCCTGGTTCTTTTGTGGCCCACCATCAATTATACCAACGCATGACGGATTTGATTGGAAATAAAATAAAAAGATTGGGTTTTGCGATTATGACATTCTCTTTAATTTTTATAGTATTTTTTTTCACCCTGATATATTTCTTATTTCTTTCTTTTTTTTTCATCACTGATAATTTCAAATTTACGAATTTTAAGTCTTGACAATTTTTCTTAATGTAATGTTGCCTATTCTCGGGCACACTGAGAGTATAAAGAAATAAAAGGCATTCAGAGTCAGGTTACGCTGTAAATGAATTTGTTAAAAGAAACGGACGAACGTATAGTATATTCGTTATGTTCGTATAGATTAAAATTTGGCAAATAGAAAAACATGTTTGAATTTTTCCGGGCAAAAACTTTTTTGTCGTCACTCACTATATTCTCGTCAATGCAAATGTCAACAAGTTAAGATACTTTTGTACGCTTTATTCTACAAGGAATTCTTACGCGTCCCGAATGTCGTAGAACGCTTGAGCTTCCTGCTTGAGATGGTACGTGAAACATGGAGGACCCTTATGGCGCAATTGTCCGCCGATTCGCGTCGAGGGTTCCGCAATCGAAGAGGGGTTAAACGAGGGTGACTGATCGCGAAAAAAAAATCAGCCGATCCGGAGGGGTGTCTCAGGGTAAGTGGAACGTGAGGTCGCCTCTGCATAAACAACAGGGTGGGTCGACGAGAGGGAAAACAACGTCTTTATGTGCTCGATAATGATTCGCTTGTTTGCTCGATGAAGCCATTTTTTTCCTTCTTCCTACCTTTTCACTCGCACCGCCATTTATTCCCGTTTCACTTCCTTCTCATGTATACCGCTCCATCCCGTCCCACCCCACAGCCGCCACTTCCTTCCACAACAAGGTGCAGCATGGTTGAATTTTGCAAGAGTCCTTGGATCAAATGATCCGCGTTGAATGATGTCGTTAGGAGATACCATTCCAGGTCAACTTGGTTTGTCATTCGGTAAACAGGAAGTTATACGCTCCCGCCATTTTTCTTTCTCACGCGTCCCTGTACGTTGATCACTCTTTTGAAATCGTGTTCACCTTTGTGAATTTACGTGTCAAAGAAAAACAAACCAAAAAAAAGAAGGTAAAAGCAAGGATAGAATTACGTCATGACGATCTTGAGATGATACTAAAAAATTTGCAAAATATATCATTTTTCTTATATTTTGTAAATTTTTATTATATCCTACATTCGTAATAAGGCTCTCATTGCGAAGATAGGCATTAATTTCATTAATCGTAATACGAATATTTTCTCATTCTTCCCAATATAGTTTGTTCCTCATAAGTTATACATGCGTTAAATAATCGTTTAATTTTAGCACACGGACAGTGAGTCTAATTAAGAAAAAATAAAAAATCCCCAAATAATCAATTAGTCTGATATATTCCCGTAAAGGGAAGCACGACTCAGTAACTTCCTGTGAATGGGTGAATACTGCCACGTTTTTGAAAAAGAAGTTGAGAATAAAAAAAACTGGAGATAGAAAAAGGGAGAAGAAATCGAAAGAAGTGCGTTGTGTCATTAGAAAGGGCACCGAAGCACGAGAAAGGGATGAGAGTACGGGACTATAAGGGGATAGTACCTACCACCTTGGCACCGAGAAGAGAGTCAGGGAATGCCGCCCGACCCCGTATAGAGAAGCTGGAGGGTTGAAGGTAGAGGGTAGTGGCTAGAAGCTAGAGGGTAGAGGGTGGTTTACGGTAGCAGAAAAGAGGATAGCAGGGTGGCAGGGGCGCTACGGGGGCTGAGGAACAACCCCTACGACCCTCTGTCAGGTCCTATCCCCACCTGAACTCTCTTTAATATTTTCATAACTAATCTGCGCGGTGCGTACTATTACGCACTCCGCACATTTTATAACTTTATGGATTTTTCTATGGCTCCCCCACCTCTCTGCGGCATCAGACGCCTATAGCACACGGACACCTACACAAGAACGTGTTACCAAGCACAATGCGGTACTCGGAATGTTGCCTTGCGGATTTAATGTGGATATTATCCGAGTTGGAAAAACTTGCCTTTTCCTTCCTTGCTTTTTTTTTGCTTCTGTATATTTTTGTCCTTTTTTTTTGTTAATGTTTCTCACCAATTCAATGGAGAACGCATACGTTCCTATCTATGTACTACGTATACTACGTATTATATGAGAATTAGAAAATTCTTCTTGACAAAGCTTCAAGTATTTGTGCCAAGCTTTTGGGAAAGGATATCAAATTTTTCAATACATCCCGATTTTAGATGTACAGACTTTGTTTTTCCTTGTTGGGTTTTGAAAGGAGGAATGATGGATCGGAGCTATTGGAAAATCTTTGGGTAATTAATTCTTGGATTAATCTTTTTTCTTTTATCCTTTGATCTCTCCGTCTTCTTTTGGTTTTCACAATCGACCGTTCGAATCACTTTTAATTTATACGATGACACTCGATTTTTTGTTAGGGTGTGTGGTGGGGGGAGGGGAGGAAGGGCAAAGACGGAATTTTGGAGACGTTTTCCTGGAGGAATAATTATCTTAACGACATCGGCGATCCTGTTCTACGGGAAACGTAGGACGAAGTCAATTCTTTCGATTAAACTTTAACAGAGTTTTGAACTTTTTCAAATTAAAAAACTCTTTCATCTATTTTTTTTTTCCAGTATTCCCTACTCCTTAAAAAATACTGTTAACGACATATCCGTTCCACGGCAACCCTCGTGCGAGCAATCATCGAGAATGGGCACGTTAATTAAGCGTGAACCCTTTCCGCAGAATTCTGTATGCAACCGAGAAAAGGTGAACTGACTTTTTGCTATTAATAGAAAGGAGAACATGGGAGGACGTTACGCTCGACAGTCAACAGTGCGTGTAGGGCGAAAGGGTGGTAAGAGCGAGATGTATAGAAAAGGAAGGGTGGAAAATCGACAGCGACCCTCGAGTACCCAATGCCAACGTTGGAAAGAGTAAAGACTGTCAGAGGGAGATAAACGAAGAAAAAGAGACTAGGGTAAGAGAGAAAAAGAGAGATAAGATGAATAGGAATGAGTTTTAAAAAAAAGTAAGATAAAAATCCCTGAAAAGGGATAGTGAATAGCCAAAAAAAACTTGTCGACGATTTTTTCCAATAATACATGGACCTATAACCTTTCCATTGTCTAACCTTCGCGACGTGTCTCTTAGTCAATGAATGCCGATCGTATAGCTCGCAAACCTGATAAATTCCATGAAATTTAAAAATCTTCTATAGCAGTTAAAAAACTGTTTGACAAATCTCTCTCTGTCACGTTTGTACGTATTTTCAAGGTACGGAATTACGCGCGCGGAATGTGAGCCGCCCACTAAGGGTTGCTCGACACATGAGAGCTTTATGGGCACGAGTGACTTTCACCACCCTAGTCAGCAGCAATTTTTCAGAAATGTGTTATAAATAAGATCGTACAATTATTTTTTTTTTCAAAAATTGACAACTGTTTTTGATGGAACAACAAAAGGACAACCTTTTCTTTCAATTCGTCTTGTACCTGTATTAATTATTACAAGCAATGTTCATTTAAATAATTGCAAGGTATTGCGTCCTTGAGAGACTATATATTTATATATATATATATAAAATAATTTAATAAAACAAAAAATTGTACAGATTCATCGACACGTACTGCAGTACAAATTTGTATTTTTATGTGTTTTTGATAACAGAGATTATTATATCTTTTTTTTTTCTCATAAAGCTTACCCTCTTCCGTTATACCAATAATTGAACTGCCTTGCATGGAAAAGAACATTCTGTACGTGCTAAAGTTCAGTTCATAGCACGTGGCGGGTATATAAGTAGTAGCAACATTAATCATAAAGCGATCGTAAATTCATAGACATAAAAAGTAACGAATTCGCGTGTTAAGATAGGAAGAATTTAGGAAATGCTCTAGCACGTCAGAACGGATGTTTTTTGGTCCTTTAGTAAAGTGAGGGGAGTATGGAGTTACGCCCGTACGACAGGGAGTTACGAATTTTATTATGCATTTACGCACTTATATATCCCATATAACTACGCACAGCCCCACCAGCCCCTAGGGGGTGGTTTCTCCCACCAACGAAAGCTGTAACCCCCACTCGCATCTAGTGCTAAAAACGAGGATCGATACTAAAATGCTTTAAAATCGCGGATTTTATATCTAACGGGGAAGGAGAGGGTGGCTGGCCTAGCTAGGACTTGGTCGGCCGGGCCGGGATGGTTTTCGGCAAACAGTTCACCCTACTAATGATTTTTTCTTTCCCACGGAACATTTTCCACCATAAAAAAAAAGAAACGTGGACAACAATCCCATGCAGAATCTGTTTGATGACGACCTTATCTGGGTCGTCATGACCATATTCTAGTATTAACCAAAAATAAATAACATAACATATATATATATTCCAGATTGTTATATATATGTATATATATACCAGAGTCTTATATAAATCTCAATAAGATTACAACCTTATTATACCAACAAAAAAAATGTCACTCCTTCACTGTCGATTCTAAAATCTATATAATAATAACCCAATAAAAAAAATCAGATATCGTCCACCTAAAAATAATTTTGTATATTTCAGTATGATTCCAAAAATTCGAATAAAATAATGATTCCATCTTATCGCACGTCCGCACCTAAACTCCTGAACAATATAAGAAACGTCACGGGCCTTAAAAATAATTTCAAGCATTTCCGGCAATATTGATGTCGAACCGATTAAAAATCAAAATACATATCAAACGCGATCATCGAATATTCCCAAAGTCATTTATACGACCATACAAGAACCTATAGTCCAATCTCTCCTTTTTCTTGTCAGCCACGTAAAGAAAATCTTGCGAATTTTCAAGTGAGCGAAAGTCCTACCCGTCCGCGCATAGGTAACTTTTACCAAGAGCGGAAGAGGCACGAGCTTAGAGGATGGCTGATGGCCCGAAGAAGTAGTAGACGTAGGCGTCCCTCTGCTACTGGCAGGGACGCCTGTATACTAGCAATGTTAGTGATGGTGGTGGTACTGTATAAGGGTGGTTCTCAGTGCGGTAAGGTTAGGCCAGAGAGAGCCAGAGCGAGGTAGAAGTTCCCCTTGTTTCATTCCGCTTTTTAATAAGGACCTCGTTTGGTACTCTAGGCTTTAAATAGATCAATACCTACGTACTTCATCCCTGGCAACGAACCCACCCTCCCCCCCTCCTGAACCCCCTTTTACCCTGCGGTCTTCCTCTCTTCGTCTTTCGCTCTCTTTCGTTTCTCTCTTTCGTTGCCAAGCCCCGCCGGAGGGCCGAAGTGCTGGAGAGTTAGAAGGGTGGCTACCCTCCTCTTTTCAATCCCTCTTTCTGTACCAGCATCTCTCTCTCTGGTTCCGGCAGCAGCAACACGCCAACCATTGTTGCTCGCTAGTGCGGCCCCGTTTCTTCTTCTTTTTGCTTTCGTCTCTTTCCTTCTCTCTCTCTCTCTCTTTCTTTCATTCTTTTTTTCTACTCCCACTATATCCCTCTTTAACATTTGCATGCTCTCACTTTTCGGCTCGCTCCCTCTCTCTCACTCTGTAACCCCCTACCAGCTACAGGCCCTTCATTTTCGTTTTCCTCTTTCTGCTCTTTTTTTAGTTTTTTTTTTCTTTAACTGGCAACTCTGCGTGAATGGGTGAAATGTAGGTAGAACGTTTTCGCTTTCTATACGACCCGGCGAAAACGAGAGCCACGTATGTACGTACTCTACGAGCGTCGCGACGCACTTGATACACCTGTACGTATACATGCATGATAGCCAATGCGAATGGTAGCTGTTATTTTTCATTGGGTCTCTCATCAATTTTTTCGAAGAAACACTGTCGTCTTTTATCTTAATAAGGAAAACCATTAACATTTATATCATACGGTAATTAGATTTGATACCAAAGGCATCTAGAGTTTATTTGATTTAGACTAATTAGGTTCGATTAATTTTCTATCGTAATTAAAAAAGAAAAATTAATTAAATGGCAATAATTATGGGGGCTTTGGTACATTAGTTACAATCGTTAAAGGATTGAAATTCTATTTATCCGTGTTTTGGAGTATATATATATTCTGATAAGGGCTGATCGATTTATTGATTTAAGCGTCCAATCCTAATGCGAGACTAGTCCAAAGTTAAAGGACTCTGTTAACGGGGCGTAAGACATTAGAGAAAGCAAAGATGTCCGGTAGACAAATCGAATGTAGACTGAAGGAACAGGGCGGTAAATGGCCCGAAGTACGATTCGCATAAGGGTTTGCCAGATTTTTTTTTCACAGGCTTTCATTCTGGAGAGGGTGATTTGTCAACCTAACCTCGAGAACCGTGGGAGCGTCCTTGACCTATCGACGCTGACGCCGGAAGTATCCCTTTACACTCCATCGACTGTCGTTCAATAGACCAGTCAGGACCTTTAGATCTGCTTATTCTGCTTTTAGAAATTGATAGGGATCTGATAACGAATGCCGATACTTGCCTAATTTCTGTAATGAGCATATCACACAGCAATTTGAAATTCGATTATTTTCACTATCATACGAATGATTACAACTTGCTCGCTTGTACATACGTGCATGATAACAAAATGAAGAAATTGTCGAATCGCCTAGTAAATTTTCGTATTACCTTATCATACGATAACCTGCAAATATTCTAATACGAATTAAACAAAGAACAAGAGTTTCTATCTTATACATTGAATTGATTTCTGATAGCAAACACGGGTACTATAGTCAACTGTTGAACTTAACGATAACTTAAAGCTGATACATACTAAACGATACTAAATTGAGTTATTAAAATTGCTAAAAAAAATTAGTCAATCCTAATTAATAAAGCCAATCGATACGTTCTTATAAATTCATCAATCCACGAAATAAAGTAAAGATTAAAAGACTGTCTCATGAGATATACAAATTATACGATGTGTCTTAACAACGACAATAAAGGCAAGAAAATGTTTATAAAATAAAAAGAAAAATAAGTTACAAACATACAAATACTCGATAAATAATATATTCAATAACTAGTGCGAGGTGGCGAGTAGCGATCGAAAGCCAGACTTACGGTCTCCCTTGCATAATTCCGCACGCGGATGTGAAGAAACGGCGTTGCCGTGCATATCTGAGGCGACTATAATTTCCGCGGGTCGCCGCAAAATCAATAAAAGAAACATTACATTGGCGGCAGGCAGTACTGCTGCTGTGCCGGTGGGCCATGGGATTGGATAGGACGAGATGGGAGCGGGTCGCGCAAGCGTTGCTACGTGGCTACGTTGCTACGTTGCTAGAGCTTGCCGGTTCGGCTTTGGCTATGGAAAAGGAGCCAGGAAAGGAAAGGAAAGGAGGAAAGTAGAAAGAGGAGCAGGAAAGGAAAGCAGCCAGCCAGCCACAGTCTTATGAAATATGGCCTCCTTACCAAAGAGACGGATCCTGGAGTCGCGTTCATGGTGGGAGGAATAGGGATGCTGCACGGGGTAACGAAGGATCCATACTGCAAACTCTTCCTATCCATAATACTTGTCCCACTCTATACTTTATCCTTACTAGGGATCTTTTCTATACTAAGATTCCTGACCCTTTGATTTATGGCAGAGTTCATCGACTTTACGTCGCCTTTCTTATCGGTATCATCTATACTGTGCTGCTTTTGGGTAAACTGGATTTACTTTTTTTTCTAGGGATCTTTTTCTACAGTGTAAACAGTGCTCTAGGATTTCACTTCGACAAATAGAAAAGTATACCTATGAGTGTACACGTGTGGTACGCTTGTGTACATAGTATTGTTTATATAGTGATAATGAGTTATTAGCATGTTGGTTATGATAAGAGAAAATTAGAGAGTTATCGAAATTCAGGGAATTATCGCGAGTAAAATTTTGTCCCTTTTAGTTATAATTTTTGATCACGATGTTCCTAGTATCTTATCAGATGATAGTGCCTTGGTCGAGTTTTATCATTTGATCTTGACATAGAAGCTCGTTTGTCAAGTTAAGTAAATGTCTATGAAGAATTCTGACATTTATAGCGCTTAATGAAACGTCTGTCTGTTATCCTTAAAGTTATATTTAAACTAAATTCCATTGACCCAATATTCCCTTTAATCCTTTGATACCCACTAGTGCGTACGACGATTAGCGTCATAAGCACGTACCAAAATAGAAAACGCCAATTGTCTCTTCAAAAGGAGAAATGGACTAATCGAATACAGTACCAATAATTGTCTGAATGACGCAGATGTTTTTTTTTAACGTTGGTAATACATTAGACAATGGTTTCCGTAGAAGAGCAAGCAATGGCTTTATTTCAGTACAACTGTGAATCAGATTTAGCTTTACAATCTCTTCTTATGATGTTCCACTTACCTGCTGTCTGCGAGTATTTCTGTAAAATAATGAAACGAGTGACGCAGATTCGCATCGGTATGGCTATAAGAAAAATTCCCTAGATGATATACGTTGAAATTAATAGACGTTTAGTGTTGATATTAGGCATGTACGTACTCATATAGACTATACCGTATAGTGATGCAACAGCAACGAAGGTTGGTATTGGTACGTAGTATATATAAGACGTCATGGGTAAAAACCTCTAGAGAATTGTTCGCGAGGCAGCCCTGTGTGTCCTTTACATATTTCATGGGACCGGTTAGTCCTGACAGGCTCGGGAGCCTGTTGCTCCGCTCGCTGAATTCGTGCTAGCAGGAAATCCTGCTCGGCCGCAAATTAACCCCAATGCGTGCCTTCTACTCGATTATTAGATCTAGAAGCCTTAAGCCTGTGACAACCTCGACCCTTTTTGCCTTAACGGCGCATGGGCTTGGGTCACGTCTGGGTTAGGCTCGTTTAGATTGTGTTAGGTTCGGTCTGGCTGCGCTTGGGGGTTGTTTCACTTAGAATTTGACTGCTGGGTCTTGGGTTTGGGCTGGGTCAGGTTAGACGAGTCTCAATCTGCCTCGTGCACGTTACCGTTAGCCGGTTAAACATTTAAGGGATGTCACGCTAAATGAGTGATTAGAAGATTGGGGTTAGATGCTTTAGAAAATACATAAGGCCCTTTACAGAAATTTCTTCCAGTAAAGGGAGCATTTGGTATTATTAGGTGAAATATTGATAAGAGGTTTAAATGGTTTTGTCGTAATTTGGGGTAATTATGTTTATTTTTATTTGCATCGTTGAATTATAATATTGAGAAGGTAACGATCGAAGTTTTGTTTTGATTGATGATTCTGTTCTATAAGTGACATCTAATACCGAAGTGAAATAGAAGAGCGGCAATATGGTTGAATCAGGTTCTGTTTTCATGGCTGCTAACTTGAGCGACTTATCGCTAACTATCGCTGAGTCAATCTCAGATAACATACGCCTCGCGTGCTGGCCTTTGCTCTTTGTTCGTTTATGTGCGCCAATCGCGCAATTAGTCTTACTCTGTCTATTAATAATCATAATGATCATCGTTCGAAACAAAGCTCGAGCCGTTAGTGTCGCTGTCGTTAATTTTAATGAAGACCTGAGGAATTTAAGGAAACGATACAGGTTAGGAAAATCACGTGGAGTATCTGAGCGTTGCCAATACACTTTATGGACGACATAAAACAGAGAAGTTGCAAAACGCAACTTTCTTTCCATTACAGGTCTTTTAATGGCTGCTGACTATTTATGGTCTTTCCAGATTTTTTTCTTGTTTGCGATTCATGGTTTTATTCGTCAGTTTTGTTCGTTTTACTTTCTCGTAGACACAAAATGTCGTGTTACGGCAAAGACCATGGAATCGATAAGAAAAACTATCCTGAAGCTATAAAATGGTCGGACACCTTTATTCTTTTTTTTTTTGTATTTTCTTAAACCACGATACGTTCAATCTTCAAGATACTTCGAAGGATTTGATGGATCTTTCCGGTAACGCGAATTCTTGTACACACGTTAACAACTTGTATTTCCACTTGCGCAAAACAGATCACGTAATAAAGACGAGAAGCTCACGCAAAGGGAATTGTGTAAATGAGTAGATAATACCGTGTACTTATCTGACAATTCCCAGTAGAGTAATACACGAGCATTCCATTAGAATGATCCTGAAGTGGATAGGCTGGTTTGGACAGTAAAAGGCGTGAACCGTCATGACGGCCGATAATAGAATTCATATAAAGGCGATAGTACCGGGTCGTTAAACAGATATCGATAGTTTCGATAAATTTTAACTAAATAATATATACTAACATTCTTCGTGTAAATATAAGTTTTTTTTAGATAATTTGCGAACCACTGAAACTAGCCGCAGTGAACAGGGTTCCGGGCGATGGAGTCGAAAACCTCCCGTGAACCCTACTTACCTCCCACCAAAGGTTCTTCCTTTCTGGGCCCATGTCGGGGGGCCGAACCTGTATGGCCGTATGCACCTAAATGCATGCTAGGTCCCCTCCAAAGACATGGGCATCGCGTTGCTAGGCGCTTCTCCTCGTTGCTAGGGCCTATCCCCACCATAGTCCATATTCGTAGTCCCAAAATGCATTGAGTCCCGCTTGGTCCACCACGCGCTGTCCTAACCGCCCAATGCAGTTGAGCCAGTGCAGGAAGCCTATCCCCACCAACTCCTGCTCTCTCTATACTCTCCCCTCTAGTTGCTAGGCCCACTTGCCCCCTTTTTTCAGGAATAGAGCCGACACCGCCGACCGTGGACGCTCACCCTACCTCAGGTGCAGCGGCCTAAATGCAATTTATTCTCCAACCGCCCTCGGTCTTCCTTTTTTCTTTTTACCTAGGTTCAGCGCCCACCACGAGCCCAAACCATGCTCGAAGATCTCTCTTTATGTGTTTTTCTCTCTCTTCTGTCAAGATGGCGAATGCCACTTTTCGAGAGGCCCAACTCTGCCCGACTTCTCTCTTTTCCTCTCTTGCTCCTTTCTTCCTTCCCTTATTGTTCTTCATGCCGTCCTTCTCTCTCTCTCTCTCTCTTTCTCTCTCTTCTCTCCGTGATGTTGTAGAAGAAACGTTACGCCGTTTAGGTTCTTGA
>JARPRG010000323.1:412953-431930 GCA_031001745.1 Hartigia nigra | reverse complement strand
TCTCTCTCTCTCTCTCTCTTTCTCTCTCTTCTCTCCGTGATGTTGTAGAAGAAACGTTACGCCGTTTAGGTTCTTGAAACCATGAATATCGCGCAATGAAAATGATTTTCTGAAGTCACGAAATCATTATACTTAAATTCTTTGTTCACCAGTAGACAAAATAACAATCATTTTTTATAATGAATAAAAGTCATCACGGGAATATACATTTAGCGATATATTTTCATGAACTCCTGTTTGACATCCATTCTATTATTTGATGTGATCTTTGAATTTACGATCGATATCGATCATTAGGATCATTTGTGAGTGACTAATGTCCACTCTCTTCCATGGTCATCATCACTTGAATTTATGATAAGCCTAATGACTGTATATATTTTCTTTCGAATGAGAGACTTTTTCGTATAATCATCATAGATCAATCAATGGTTTGACAATGATTTAATCAACTTGAAATTACTTGTCCTATTTCTTTGGAAATATTTCAAGCGAAATATGAGACATCCAATTTGAGGATGTCATCTCTGAAATGCTTTCATACTTAGTCGATTATGCATCTAAACCCTCTTTGCTCGTAATATCTTATTCAACTCGCTATACAGACTCGTACTGTTAGGGACAAATTGCGTAACTAGTCGTGAGCAATGACGTCCGTTCAAATACAAAATTTACAATTAAACATTTTTTGGAGCTTCGGACAATAATGAATTAAATTCTGTTACTGACAAGGAGGAGCACAAAATAATAGAAGTCTATCAATTGTCTCGATTCATTAACAGATTCGAAACTTATCGAGCGCTGATTCATTAGCTTCGAATCCTTGGTGATTAAACAAAAAAAATTAATAAATCAATAAATAAATAATCCTACAAAGAGCAGCAGAGTCCCACCTGGTACAATTTAATCATCGATGCAGAAAATATCGAAACGCGCGTGTTCCTTAACGATAACTTTTCGTGAGTTCGAAAGAGAGAGAGAGAGAGTAAAAAAAGAGTAAAAAAAATTGCAGAAGCCATGAGAGGGAATAAGACGAAAAGGAACAAAAGAAAAAAGGAGACGTAGGGTCCTGCGGCCCTGTCTCGGTGCTAGAACCCCTCTTTCCTTCGACTGCACCTAAATGCACTATCCAATTCCCCACCTACGGTATCCCATCATGCAATCCTCCTATTTGGGCCCCCCACCATTGGGACCCAAAAGTGCAACGGCCTAAATTCACGGAGGGGAAGTCGCACAGGGGCCTTGGATCTCCCCACTCTGGGTCCGGTGCAACAACCTAATTTCTAGAGGCTACCGCCCCTTGCATCGCGCCGATCCTTTCTGCGTGGTTCGGAACCATCGCGTTCTCGCCGCCTCTTCTACTTAATGCAATCGCTAGGCGGTTTTCGGTGGCACCTTTTTTTCATCCTTTTACTTCTTTTTCAAAAGACGTGCAATCGTCTCCGCTTACTAGCAACGATGGATGCAATACGAGCCCTACTCGGCACCGTGAAGCCCTTCTTCCTCGCCACTGCTTCAAATTCTTCTTCTACCACTATTACAGCTACCACTACCACTGCTGCTACTATTGAGTCTACTTCATCCTCTACGTCTTTAGATTCTCTTATCCGCTGCACTTCTGTACTCTTCAGACCTGGCCTCTTCCATGCTTCTTTTACTGTACTTCTCTCTGTCAGTTCTTTAGGGCGCTCTTTGGCTTCGCTATGCAGTTACTTTAAATATAATAAAAACACAGCTTTGCATTTGAAAATATAAATTGTACGAAAGTATCAATATTTTCATATGATGCGTTTAAATTACATCTTTTAGCTATTTCGTTCCACTGGCTTGTCTAGTTTATTTATACATAAATCTCCAACACACTGCATATATATATTAAATAGAATCTGTAATATTGAAATACTAGATTTACATATTGATATTATCGATGCGTAAAGAATTTTATTATTTTCTGCCTGTATCAGTAGTTTTTCACGTTTTCAAGTTCCAGTCCCTTCTAGTCCTGAATTCCTCTAGGGTCTTTAGACTTTTGATGAGTCTAGCCGAAACGAAGAAGCGCATGGTCACCAAGCTTCTCAGTCGGATGGAGTCGCTGATCAGTTTCACAAGGGGTTACGTGCCGGGATTCTGGTTTGCCGTTGAGGCTTTTGGTTTCTTTCGCGAGTTGCGCGCAGTTGCACGCTCCTCTAGAATTCATTCGGCAAGCGATGCTGGGCTTCTCAGCCTCGCGAGGATCAACGCCCTACAAAAGTTCTTTGAGCCGAAGAGGACCACCTGCCCACGAGCTCGCGAAGCCCCACCTCCATCATCGCTGGTGCATTGCCCTTGTGACTTGACTTAGAGCTCGTTTCGAATGGTTTTCGAACACGACTCAAAAGTCATGCTTTAGTCAAATTTGATTAAAATTAAACTGATGCACCCAAAAGGTAAAAATCCAAAAAATTCATCGATTCGGCAATATCTATTGATCCTATGAGAAATAATAGATTTTAAATGTTAAATTATTTTTCAATACTTTTATTAAACGTTCGTAAAGAATATTTACTTGAATTTAACGAAAGAGACTATTTAATAGAAATATTTGTATTTTATATAATCGATCAGTGATAATAATGGATGCATATGTTATTAATGCTCTTGATGTTTTATTAAGTGCACTCAATTTTCATCTACACTCCTCGACTAGTAAAAAGTGCATAACGTCATTGTTACTCGGTGCAATGGCCTTAATCTCTAGATTCGCAATTCTTGGTTTAGCGTAGTGCGTCTACCGCGTACTTACACGTGCATCGAGCGCAGAGCGTTGAAACTTTATTTCTAGAATGTTTGATTTAAGAAAAAAATAGCCGTGACTCGTTCTTCGCGAAAACGAGTCGACCCCCTTTGTAAACGACGGGCGATTTAGGAGGTTCTTGATCCTTTCGAAAAATACGCCTTTGTATCGACACCTTGACATCTTTTCGCGTTACTCTTAATCCTTCATTTTCTTTTATATTTACGACAGCGCATACGTTATTTTTCAAACATCCAATTATTCATACATCGACTATTAATAATTTTGCTAATGTATACATTAAAATACAAATTTCAGTCTTGCGAAATATTTTTTTTTCTGCATCACTACGGTAACGTGATTACTGACTTTTTCAAAAATGATTTTCCCTCGCTGCAATACACCTTATGGCTGATCAAGCGTGCCGCTGTAAAAGAATAAAAAGACATACCGGAATAAAGAGAAAGAAGTGCGCGTAGAAGACGAAGAAGGAATAAAAGGAAAAAATATATATAAATTTTACGGTGTACGATTGTTTCGTCGTATCCCGTCCTCGAATTCTCTCAAGGAGCGTCATGGCGGAGCCCTTGCTTTCAAAGATCCCTATCTCGGTGTAGGCAAGTAGTATATCGACGCAAATATACGGCCACGACCATCTCTAGATCTTAATTAATTAATACATTAAATAAAGAATTTTTAATTTCATTTAGCGTATCATTTATCATAACTCATTTGTTTATCACACAGTAAATCGACTACAAAGTACCTATCATATTACCAAATTTCGCTAAGCATCTGTTAATAGTGCATATTTTCTAGTAAATTCAAACTTGACACGAATCGATCCATAAGTCATAGATCAATCAATATTAACTGTAGAATCCTTGAAGCGAAAAGTAGTAGCCTCTCGCTACTAACCAGACGAGTATATAATATGCTATATATGCACATGTAAATACATCAAGGAACACCCAGAGAATCATAATGAGAAATGTTTGAACACAAGTCTTATACGCAATGCGCCATCTCTTATACACTATTCCAATGGAATTCGTTACATCTGTATCCATTGTCGGTTGAATGCATTTTTCTCGTGGTACAACGACAGTGACAAGAACAACATAAAAAGAAAGATGCACTTTCCGAATACATTATTCGTTCCGCGATCGTACGGAAGCAGCAAGAATTATTAACTATAGGTACAGGCGTTAGCTGGTATAGCAGGTAATTTGCATATTTTTCATTATTAGTGCATCGTGTATGCGATAGTGCAGTTTCATGGAAGCAGGTGCTGTCCGTCAAAGTGCATTTTCTATGAGGGCATTTGCTATGGCACTAAAAAAAAAAAAGAATTAAACAATTGGGCGTGGCATAAAAACCAAGGGGTGGCAGATCAGGGAAAATAAAGCTAGCGCACATTTGAAAATCCAACGGGGTTCCGGTGTACATAATCGAGTTAGCTGAACATTTTTGATTGGCCGGCCGGGGTGCATTAACGCCACGAAGCGACGACGCGTTATTACGTTGGGATTCGCGGACACGGAAATCGTCGACGATAAATATTAATTATTTTTGTTTGTCGCTCGCCGCGCATTGCAGCATTAATAACATTTCGAAGCCCCTGCGTTCCGAAACGTTGAAATAACAGATCCACTCACCGAAACATAATAATCAACGTGCACGAGCGCGAATACGTAATTTTCGCAAACAAAGTGCATAAACAATAATGCACTATTTACCTTATCCGCTGCCTGAACGAATTTCATTATAATCCGATGTACCCTGCAACTCGCCCACCCACTTCTCTAACCTCCGCCACCCTCCCCCTCCCCCCTTTCCACACCACCCCCCCTAACACGCCTTTCACCCCACTTTCTACAGACACTGTCGCCTGCTCGACTTTACGTGCATCCCATAAAAAGTGCATCGTACCATGCAAATAACAGACAAAACTTACCAGTCGAAAAGTTAAGCCGCGCTCGAGACTCGAATTAATAATCCTGTATGATTTCCGGATTGCCGATTTCCTGTATATCGGACGCCTTTGTTTATTGTATTCGAATTCCACGGGACACGCAAAGAGTATATTTTAAATATACGAAGCATCACATACTTTGATAGAAAGTAATTTTGCATATTTCTCGTTTACTTTGCAAAGCTGAATTTTCGATTTTGCAAATTACTCCGTTTAACAGTAGTATGGGTAAGTAACGTCATATAGATACATTACAATAATAAATTTTGTTCATAAGCACTATTATGTAAATTGTACGTATAATGTCATAAATTATGTATTTATTTACTGAATGTATATCTGGGTCCTAAACGCGACCATAGGGACGAACCAAAAACACCGAAGGAAGTTCACATGGGTAACCTGCTTGTTGCTAGACCGAATGCGAGCCTAATTATAACTATCTTACATCTACTGGTTCGTATTATTAACCCGAAAGGTATCCTCCAGTTTTGTTAGTGACGTGTGTGCATCGTGGCAACCGAAAATTTGCACCGATGCACGTAACAGCCCACGTATCGCATAGGAACCTGCACACGTGAATTCCCACGATGAGAGCGAAAGACGGTCTTACGCGTTTCCTCTTATATTAAAAAAAAAAAAAAGAAGAGATACCTCCCGTCAATCATTATTAAAACGGTTTGCCAATATTATCCTAGTAACAATTTTAATGTTGGCGATAGTACGACGGAATTAATCTAAAATAAGTCTAGCTTGTCTACGAAAAAAAATAATTCCAAATTGTCGTAGAGACAAAATTTCATAGAGAAAAAATGTCAGCTGGGTCAGATCTGAAAAAAAATGTAAAGTCTGGGACAAATCGAATATTAGCGACTAAAATTAGAGTTATAACAGATATTCTAAACGTGTCCTACGCTACTGTCGGACTAAAAATATTGACTCCTATATTATTCAACGTATGTATAAAATTGATAATGATCCTTAAATTAGACGACTATGGCTAATTATAAAAATTGTATGTATTTCTATTATAGACCAATCAATACGTTTAATAGAAGAAAAAGTCGGTTGTTCCGTTAATGTTAATTTGGCAAATCGATTCGATCTTGCATCAGTCTTCGTGATTGGGCAAACAGCGATCGCGCATCGTTAGGCGTCGCAACGAATTCACGAGTATCAGCATCGTTATGTATGCGATTTATGCAATGTTGCCGCAAAATCTGCCAGGAGACAGTCTAAAAATCGCCTCTATGGACTGATTGCCGATTTCATAACGATTTTCAATTGCGTCACAGCAAGGAACGTTATGCTTATTCGATGAATACTGCCTGATTGTCCGCTACGCGACTCGACTCGTCCTCCCTCTTTACTGTGTGCGTTTTGCAGAGTTGCATCTGCAGCCCGCGTGCATGTACGTTGAATCGGATCAAGAGCGTGCCGGCACTTACACTTACGCGTCAATAAAAATTAGACCTCTCGACGCAACAATCGTTAGTCACCCAAAGAATTCGTATAACACCATTGTTCGTATAAAAATATAAAAATTCATTAATTTTTTTGAAAATACATTTATTGGATCTAAATAGAAAAATTGATGACCAAAAAAAAAAGAAAAAAAAAACATCCAAATCATTGGTAAAATCTAGTCTTCTTTTTTTCCCCCCTTATGCTCTTCCCACCCAAAATACAATTAGCTCGAGAGCATAAATCAATACAACCATTCGCCATACAATCATGAATGATATTTGATTATATAACTGAACAGATCGGATCTGTCGCCAGGAAGATTCACGAATATATATATACATATAGATACCACTAATAAAGGTTAATAATTCGCATCAGGGTGTGCACTTCCTGCAGTGAATTTGGCTTATCGTTTCCGGCGTGAGAATCGCACGCGAACCTCGCAGTCGAATGAATGGAGCTTCCGGTGTCTCGCGATGCGTTAGAGTATAGTAAAGTGCGTACGTGTACCGTATACGCGCATACATTACACGTACGACATTCAAATATATGGAAAATTCGAAGAAACGCAGAGAGAGAGAGAGAGAGAGGAAGTAAAAAATTTAATTCCCATCTCTCGCAACAGAGTTCACGAAGATCGTCAAGGCGGAAAAGGATGCTGTATAGATCTGAACTTGAATACCCTGACCAAAGGATACAGAAAGATCGCAGACGAGCAAGAAGCTGCCTGGTGGTCCATCGTAGTAGGTGTATAACGTAACAGACAGACAAACCAACCAACCGACGGACAGACGTAGGGACGGACAGTGACACATTGCCAGGACCGACGCATAATAAAGTTAGGTCTTCTTAACGAGACTGAAAAAGATTCTGTATAATTTTATTCGTGGCTCACCAGTCCTCTATGTGTGTGTGCATATATATATATATATATATATATACACTTATGTATAGTATATCCTAGATTATATAGACGTACTTAGAATGGCGGATGGTATGCGGCTAATGTAATGAGCACCCTGTACAAAATTGTCAGCGTAATTGAAGCTAGGAACGTCCTCGGTTGCCTAAGCGCGTTCTATGAACGTTTAGGAAGCTTAGCGCATTCTAGTCGCTTAACACACGTTGACACTCTTTGTCCGCTGCATTCTGCAACCAATGCAACTTTCAAGACTGTCGTCATGCCTCCCCCTCCCCCCCCACCCCTCGTTCCCTTACCATGTACCACAGGTACCAATGTGAATCTACATTATATACGGATTGCAAAATGCAGAAGCTATGCAGTCGAATTGCTTGAATATATAGGAGCTAACCTCGATATTGAATTGTTTGTTTGTTCTAAAAATTCCAGTTCAATTGCACCTTCTTAACAGTTGCATTAAAGAGCGTGGCATTAATGCAACAGTTCTTCCTTATGCATTTAATGCAAATTGCAGATGGGGACATATTTGATTCGAATGATTTCGTAAGAGATTCGAAGGCGGCAATCGGTGAGAATAGAAGAAATTTAATGGTTCGACTGTAAAAGTACGCGCAAGAGAGGGCGCTACGATGGGCACGACGAAAGTTTAACTTTAAAGGCAGAACCTGTTGGGCCTGAGGAATTTTTGCGTAGGGCCCCTGAGGCGGTGAGATTTTTAACGCGAGAGATTATCTAACACTGCTGGCAGTGGCGTATGAGTGTGGGCATGTGAGTGGAGACGCGAATCTCGATGGGTCAGAGAAGTACAAGAAGTACAAGGAAGGCTGACGATGAGATGAACACAGCTTTGGGCCCACTCTGAGAAGGAGGGGGCCCTATGAGAGGAACACGATGAAGTGGGGACACACCGGAGGCTACGTTGACTAGGGGACTGAGGGACTAGGGGGTTGGTTAGGGAAGGGGAGATGGGGACCCTTCGGGGGCGTGGGCCATAGGGTGGCTAGCTTTCGGATGCCATGAGTTCGAGCATGAGAGGCCCACAAGGTGAACGTCCAAGGGGCCAACCTGTTCGGGGTTCATGGCCCTCTCGCTGAGGGCCTGAACTAGCTAGGCCCTCATCCTGCACGTTTCATCAAGGACCACTAAATTTCCTCTTTTATCCACTTTTCACCTTATATTTATCAGTCGTCCGAATTTATTAATGTGAATTTATTACTTATGACACGTCATAGTCATTTTTATATACTTTCTTTTTTTTTATACTTCACCGAAGCGTCATACATGACACCCCTTACGGTCCCTTTTCTTCTCTATTCGATAATCCTTATTTTCTCGGCTATTTTCCTCTCGTATGCGATTCCCTCATATTGTCAAATTTATTCGCTACTTCTACATACTCTAAACCGGATGACCTTGGGTCATCGAGCTTTGTTCCTCGAATTCTTATACGACTCTCGTCAACTTTTCATAGCCACTCATTAAAATCCTCGCGCGATCATTGCTGATTCTTACTAAGAGACGCGTGGGATGCGCTCTGACACGATTAGGAGAGCTAACGGTAAATTTATGAATACTGCGTTATCCTCTATGAACGTATCAGACACAGAGTCAGACCAGCCACGGTCACAACATCTCGATAATTCGAATGGAGAAATACTAAAAGGACATCGTCGAGGTTCCTTAAGTTTTCTATACAACAACACGAAATGCTAGGATGACTTCAGTTCGCATGGCTCTGCAAAGGAGGAACCAGTTTCAGATCCTGCCTATTCTATTATCCCGGTGTCCTTAGGATTTATTTTTAGAGCATAGTCGCTCCTGCAGTTTTCACTCATTCAGGAGAGAAGCGCAATACGACGATGCCTGGGAACTGGATTATGCGGGGAGGAGGGTGTCTTGATGGGGCACCCTATTTGCACAAAGATGACGAAGTTCTACTACGTTGCGCGTACGTTCCTCGAACCGAACGACTTTCCGCCTTGTCGTCGTTGTCGTGTGCACGGCAATAATAATAATAATAATAATGGCAATAATGATAATAACGATCTTACCACATGGTCGCAACACCGCGTCATTTTATCGTGATCTATTGTTAGACTTATTGTCAATACTGTAAACCTGAAGAAAGCAATGATTTTTCCTCGATGATTATATATAAGATGATTCTCTGTGTGGCCTTGACGTTAATAAAAATTCATGCCCGATTTTATTTCGCGAGACGATTCGAACTTTGACCGTATTTCGTTTCTTCGATTAAGTAAGGGTATTCAATTAGGATGGTACCTACGAGCTCAACGAAGTCCGCTAATGAACTGCAAGATTATTAATTGGCTCGAGCGTCGGCCGACCCACATTCGGAAGTCCTGCTACTTTGTCGATGGCTGACTAAGAAGAAAAGAATGATAAAAAGAAACGTCGACTGATACGATACGTACGATTTTACTTCCTGATTAAGATTAAGTTTCTTACAATATTTTTTATTAAGTTGAAGTTTGTAGTTTGATTCTTTCGATAGGACGTGTTGGGAAATCGTGTTATGCTCATGCCAAAACATGGCAATTTTATGCAAATATTTTTGTGCCTCTATAAGATACACCGTAGACACAGGTGAATGAAGTAATTTGTGAGAGAAGAAGGTATTATCTAGTTTTTTGATACAAACTCGAGGATTTTATATCTTATTTTGAAATCCATATCGTGCAACAAGATGTTCATATACATTGGAATTATATCCAATAGCTAGAAAAAGTAAAAAGCTACTCTCACGTAGGATGGTATATTAAATTACGTTTTTCAGACGTACGAGATGTCGAACGTCTCTCGAAAAAGTTAGGTTAAAGAGCTCAATATCATCTCAGAAAAGATGATTAATGAAACTGTTTAGATCTCATAATAATGAATGAGCTGTTCGATTAGTAAGAAAAAAAAATACCAAAATACAATCAGATTAACCGACAATAAAAAAAAGAAACTATTTTCCTTCCCTTAAAACAATTACGTTTCTCGGCAGTATTGTTGACTGCTATACATTTTTCTTGTGAAATACTAGCAAGAAACCTTCAAGTACCCGTACACGTGCACCCTTCACCCAACAGCAAGTATCCTCCCTGAAGCATGCACAGAGCGTCAGCGTCGGTACCAAGGTCTCTGGACCTCAGAGTTTGAAAAATCGGCGGGACTATTCGATACGCAGCTAACAGTACATAAGTTTGGCTATGCATGGGCTAAATGCCTGAGGGGCCAGAGGAGAAGGAGGAGGTGGAGGAGACGGAAGAGGAGGAGGGGGATGATGATGAGGTTAAGGAAGAAGAGGAGGAATAGTGGCAAGGAGGGAGATGGTCATAGGAGTAGAGGGTGGGGAAGCAAGAGTACAGGGAGGTTGCACTAGAGGAGGGATACTTGGAGGGTTGGCGGGAGGACCCTCCCTCCCAGGATGGGTCTCTCGTGTGGGGATCATACCAGGGTGGGACGTGAGGGACCGGTAATATCAGCAGTAATAGTTGGTAGTAGTACTGGTAGTAGTATTAGTAGTAGCAGTTACAGGAGTAGTAGTAGTATAGTAGGAGTCATTCTCTGGAGGATGAGATGGCAGTGGCAGTGGCACTGGGAGAGTAGGGGAGGTAGAATTGGCGAATGGGTAGGAGAGCGTAGGGTTGGATGCCAAATGGTGGGGGGTCAGAATTGGCCAGGAACCGTGGGGTGGGGATTGGGTCTCACCCCTCGCGTGCTTCTGCCCCTGCCCCAACCCCCCTCGATGACTCCCCTCCTCATTTCCCCGAGCGGCGCTGCCCCTCTCTTTAGAGGTTCCTATGAATTTTGCGACACTCAATAAAAAGTGGTTCCACGAGGTTAACATTTCGGTAACTATACCTCGGCTCTACCAACACACGCCCGAAAAACTGCATGGGAGAGGCGCAGCGAACCGCGCGCGAATCAAGTGCTTTGCCCAGTCGCGTTCCCAATCACTCTACGACTAGGTAGTCCCGGTGTCCAAAGCCCCGTGTCATCGTACGACGACGACGACCACGACGACGACCCACGACCACGACCACGACCACGACTACGAACTTACGACTGAGACGACCCGTTACTGCGAGAAAGAGTATATAACGAAAGGTGGATAAATATAAATAATTAAAAAGAAAAAAAAAACATTAATAGAAGTCTGTGAAGATCGATAGATCGTTTCTGCGGGGCTTGGGATCCAGCATAGTAGGAAGTAACCCCCGAAGATAAGATCGGGCATCGAGAGGATCCTTGTGATAAGATTACTATATAACGGACAGGTGGACGAAGGAGAGTATAAGGACGTGCGTGCTAAGGACGTCGCCGTCGTGAAAACGTACACGAGGGATCGAATCGTTTACCACGAGGTACCACTAGAAGCCATCTGGATGTCCTCGAGAAGATAAAGGGCAAACACGTATAATCGTTCCTACGACGTGGATTATCTGTGAACGACCTAGACGACGTAGACGTGGACCTGGACCGAGAACGATTAGGTGTACCGCCAATAAATTACGACGCAATAAAATACGTGGAGCAGAAGTTAGCCGGGAGTATAAAGGAGCGTTTCCGTGTGGTTTTGCGTTCGCCTATAAAGATCCTCCCAGCTGTTCCATCTGACATGGATGCACTACTGGATTCGCCTGCGGCTCAACTGCAGGACGAGAACCGTCGTGAAGACTGAGACGGGGAACCCCCAGGTACAAAACTACGAGGGCACCACGCAGGACAAACGCGGGATACAACACGCTTCGATTCGCCGCCACGATCCAAGGTACGTCGTTCTACTGCGAGTACATGCTCGAGAGACCTCCGACCGTACGAGAGACCTATCTATACGTGTGCCAGTGGGTGAATGTGTGTCCGTGCGTCGCGATGCCGGCCGTCTGTTCTGCCGGCTAGACAAGCACTAGACGAGGATTACACCAGGCGGACACGCTACCTATATGCTTTGTAACATCGCGCACTCACTATACATATATATCCCACCTGCTTCGTCGGTCACTCTAAAGGTTATCATAAACATTTATCACTATCTGTCATAACCTAACCTAACCTAACGTTTTTCTTATTTATGAACTCCAAATAATCTCATTCTCTCACTCTCTTTTCTCTATCTCTTCTACGTTTCACTAAATTTCGTTCGCGATGACTTTGCTTTCCTCCTTTGTCACTCGCTTACGATTCGCCAGCCTCCTTCACTTCGCACCAGTACATTCTCCATGGAGACCGTGACGCTCAGGAACTCTCCTCTTATGTTAGACGGGCCAGCTTGGCCTTGAGTAACGACATGACTGTTGAGGAATCAGGATTTTCGAGATATATTATATATTATCGGGTCTACGTTGTCTGTCTTTCTGCGATACGCGTTCCTATAGACGATGCAAACTGTTGCGTGGCAACTCGTTAGCCTTATGGCAAATTAAAATTGAGAGAGAAGATTTTGCTCGCAGGAAACTTCGCGATTCTGTCTGCTTAATCTCGTGTGCTGATATATACATATATATGGAGTAACCGGAGTAGCGAAATAGAAGCACGAATAGTAGAGTCCCGAGAGATATCTCGAATGCATTTTTAGGCGGTGCGCACTTAAATGCCGACTCCGTGGAAAACACGGCTTAGTATAAATAGACGGTTGCAGTGTAAGGAGAGTAGTTTATGCGGGCGAAAATAAAAATAGGTCTCGAGTTCGGGCTCGCCAAACTGTACCAACGGTATCGTATCCTTACGATCCAGGAGTAGTTCGCGTGGAGTTTTAAATTAGAATTAGAATCTTAAATACTGAGAGCGGGTTACGATAACCTTCTACCATACAAAAGAAATAGTATATATAATAAATACATTAAACGTGCATATATACGTATAGAAATGCATAACAATTTTAGAACGTATATGACCTTAGCGAACAGTCAGATTTCATATGAATCTATGGAACAACAGAACAAACAGACAGATAAATGTTTGTCAGTTTTCCTACGCATTCGTCTACAGTCACAGTGTTATTTTTTTCTGGCCTTTTTCTCTCTTTCTTCTACCGCTACGCGTGGCCTCTACGTGCCGATTCTCATATACATACGTGCTTCTCTCCCTCTTTCTATTTCCCTTGGCGGATCCCTCTCTCCACTGTATGATACACACGATCTTCTTACTGTGCCTTGTATGTGTATATATATATATATTTTTTATGTGCATGCACGGCACATACTAGCGATTCTCCTGCGACGCAAAATCGTCGCACTATTGTGACGTGTATAATGGCCGCGTTACAAAGTAAGGAATGTTGAGACGTTGGTACAGCACCGAATTACATATGAGAATTTTTCATGAGAGTAAGTAAAACGATTACAGTGAGAGTGATAAAGAGAAAAATAGAGAAATAGATATATAAGATCTTGATTATTTGAGGATTTATGAATAATCGTTGATGCTATTATTATTAGCGTCATTATTAGACCCGTGAGTCAATTACACGTCATTCATTATAGTTACAGGATTAGAATTCTCGTGGTTGGGCATTTATAATAATTTTGTCTCTGGTAAAGTATAATATTCATGTCTTGGGTAATTGTTTAATTGGTTGAACGCACGACAAGATCGAACGTCGCGACGTTTGACGTCGACTTTGTGGCTCACGAATACCGGAAGCGGGACGGGAGTACGTGTGTGCGTGTATGTAGATGTCCTACGCTACTTTGCCATCCCTTGAAAGTTTTATACCACCATTTCTATAGTAGAGCAAAAGAGTTAATCGTGTGAGTTTCTCGAAGAATTGTATAGTGTTCCACTAAAATTCGTAATTGCCGATTAGATTAGACGCCTAGTAACTAGATTACGTTATCTCTGAAATTAGACTCCGCCTGGCGAATACGTATTTCTAAGCTGTCGCCATGATCATTCGAATGACACGGACGTCGCATTTGAGTGTATGACGAATCTTGCGATTCGACTATAAATTCTAGATAATCAGTCGGCTAGTGCTAAACGTGCCTTAATACATTATCTTCCGTATATAGAATAAAGTAAGGATCGTGCCTAAATATTCAATTAGACGCTTGCGAAATTATCAATGTAATTTTAATTATCCAGTGTATAAGCCGACAGAGCAAGAAATAAAAGTTTCAATTGCAAGAGACAAGCTGGATGAAAATTGGTGACGTGAAACTTTGAAGGTTAAATTGTCAAAGATATTAAGAATGAAAATGGTTAGGGAAGTGTTAAAAAAAATTTAGTAACTTATGCTTTCTCTTTGATATTTCTTATCCCGTGGAAACCGCGGGGTCCAGGTGGCAGCCACGTGGTTTTCGAATTTCCCGAAAGACCTGCGCGTCCTACGTCGAACACCGTGAGGGGTAGGAAGGTTGGTAGAAGGGAAGTTTGAGGGAGAGTAAAGAGAGGCCTGAAGAGAGTTAAAAGAGTGGGAGAGCTAGAGAGAGAGAGAGAGATGAAAGGGAGAGAGAAGATTGGCAGAAGTAGAGTGAGAGTAACTTGTTCCACGGCGACTGCGTCTTTGAAATGTACCCCCCTTCCACCCCCTAACCCCCGCCGCCTAAAAGATATTTCACCCTACTGTTTCCTCTTTCTTTTTTTTTTCTTTGCAATATTCATCTAGTATATTTCATATATCTGGAATATTTTTGTTGCGGAATAAAGAGTGAAAGTAAAATTTTTATCATTTCGTTACGTTTTACATTTTTGAATTCTTGTCAGTTGATCGTAAAAATTCGATGAAGGAGAGTTACGACGAACCGAACATATGCAGGATATTTATGCAAGGGGCATGCGGTTCCTTGGTTAGTTCTTTGTTTCGTGAACGCACGATCTATATGCATATATGTACTCATACAAGTACAGAAATACAAGTGTACGTAGCTCACTGTAATGCGAATAGCAGTCAGTCGCGTGACGCAACTATGCACTGTCCATTCGAATTGACTCCCTTCACATCTGCATTTCGGTCTGGACTGCAATTAAAAATATGTGTTCTGATCTATTTTCATTATTTTTAAAACACGACAGACTTAGAAGCATCAAGCTCATTGTCTCGGTTATGCATAACTCAATCGAACCCTGGCGAATGACCACTTATCGGTGATGACTTCCGGTCCGTTTTCACGTTTCCATATACGTATTTCTTGGTATAGCGTCTAGCGTGGTTCCTCTCTATGCTTATGAATAGAAATACATAGTACGAATCACTCATCACGATAGAAGAAATTATCATTGTCAATGAACTTTTTATTTCGTATATTTCCGTTTGACTTTATCGCGAACACACTATAGCATTAATTCTATAGTTACACCAGATTTCAAGAAAGAGTGATCCTCCCTGCTTACCATCAGAATAAATCCCCTGGTAAACTCGTTGAGTGGTAGCACCCTAAGCAGTTTCCATGGCAGTGGGCATAGCCAGTGGAGCTAGAAGTGTAGTGCGTAAGCCCATATCCATGCACTCCCTATACAACAAAGAAAATCATCCAGAAAATCCACTCATGAGCTGAAACCATACACCGGAGATATCCGTGCCGTTGGATAGATAATTTTCTCGTTCCCTAGCACTCACCTTTTTCTTCTTCTCGCATTAAACGCATTCCAAAGCACGTAGTTGTTTCTTAATTAAAAAAAAAAACGAACAAAGCCGTGAAGAGAACGGCCTCAGCGACTGTTATTGGGCCGGCGTGATTTTGGGTCTGAGAAATGCCGCTTCGCCGTCTAGCGCACAGATGTCGCTGACGATCGCCAACTATGGTTAGATCGACGAAACTTTGAAGGATTATATTTTTCGCATGGCGAGCGCTGCATTTTAGCTCACTGTGAGAGAGTTTGCTTCCAAGAGAATAGGCAGTTGTTTGGCTGCCGTCGGTTAGCCCAGGCGAGGTCAATGGCCACCAAATGTTTGCGAATGTGAGGGAGGGTGTCGGGCGTGGGCCATGGTGCACTGGCCCGGCACCCCGCTCACTCTCTATGCCCCTCGAGACTCCTGCCACTTGCATGCGTAGAGTGCATTTCGACTGGTGTACCTACGCGTTGGGCCTGAAAAGATATTCTTTATCGGCGCAATTTCGCTTTACTGGCTGCACGGCTGGCTTGTAGAAGTGTATTAGGGGCGTCGAGTAGGGGACTGGCTGGCTGACTTGGTAATAATCAGCAGAAACAATTCGCTGATCAGATTAGGCTAGACTGTGAATTTATTAAAAAGAAAAGTGATGTTAAAAAAACTTGTGTGCTTAGTACATGTCTACTGGAGCGTTGATAGAATTAATCAATATTTTGATTATTTTTTGTATCAAGTTGGATCTGGAAAAATTAATCGGTACGACGGAGTGGAACATTTTTTTACTTTAGTAAATTAATCTTATAGATAATTCGTATATCTAACGTGATAGTCTATGATATCATTATTTTTGGGAGAATGATTGTTGATAAATAACTTGGCTAATGGTCTCTTTAACTTGTATACCCAAAGAATCCTTTTTTTCCATTGGGCCAATGACATTTCCCGCTAGAATAGAATTTCAAAGAATTTAATGATTTCAACAAATAATGTAATAAAAGTACTCCAATACACGTCTCAATGGAAAGTGCCATTCGTCAGGATCAATCAATCCTGTGAAAAGAAAATCTCCCAATCTCGTCAAGGTCAATGAGTATCGCAAATCTCATAAGACTTTAACCATGTCAAACTGAAAAGATTCCCTGCCAAAGTAGGCTCAGGCCCGTTCCTCGAACTCCAGCAATATTGTTATCGATTGGTACGGCTTTCTTTTTAATGCAAATGCGAAAATGATAAACACGTGCGTGCCACCGTATGGCGTATCAGGGGTAGTTTCGCGGTCTCGGTACGAAACGGAGTGGGGAGCACGCTTGAGGGTGGGGTCGTGGTAGAAGGGTAGGTGGCGAATCGAGAAATACCAAGGGAGAAGCTCGCGACGTGCCGTGCGTAACGCAGGGGTAGGGAAAACGGGGATAAGTGGAGACAGAAAGCGTAGAAAATATAGAGAGAGTAAGAGAAAAGGGGATAAAGAGTGAAAGCACAAGAGGGTCAGAGTGAGAGTCAACTCTCTTGGAGAGAGGGTAGCCTTGAACCCAAGAGTGACGCCCGCGAAACCGTGAGGCGGTTCTGCTATTTGTTTTTCACGTTCATCCGGAAAATTCACCAACCCCGAAATTTGAACACCTGCTGCTTGGTCTTCTCCCTCTGCATAACCTACTTTTCAGCGTCTGTTACTACCCTCCTAGTAACTGGTTATAACTAACGCCCATGTTACTCCGACCACCCACCCGCCCCGTGAAAAGTCACGAAGCCTAGTAACAATCACTACGACGACGGAAAAGTACGCTCAGGATGAAAGAGATGTGTTCAAGTGCAGCTAGCAGTCACGTTGCAAATCTGCTTCATGCGGAGCCAAGGACGACTGAGTCAGCGTGGCTCGGCGAGCATAGAAAACATCCTAATTGCATTGTCCACCAAAGATTGTTTTGACGGAAAGAAACATCCATGGTCAAGGACTGTCCCGCGACCGTTAGTCATATTGCTCGATAGAGATTGTTGATTTTTTTATTGCAAAATAACCATTAAAAATATATTAAGAAACTAAGAATACGACGGTACGATATTTCGTAAACAACAAGTAAGGAAATGAATTGCTAGTAGAATTGGCGTTTTCATGTGTCGCGAAATTAATGATACGCTGGAGCCTAATAGCAAGGTAAGCTGTAGGAGCGCTGCGCGCGTAAATTTGTACCGTGAAAACAATCAGTCGGTAAGGTAGAGCTTAACAGGCCGTTAATGAAAGAGGTTAGGAAAACCAAAGAGATATAGGGAAGTCATAAGGATGGATGTGAGAAATCGAAAATAAAGGAAGCGACGAAATTAAAGAAGTGAATAAGTTTAGTGAGTGAGAAAAAGTGTATCTCGTAAGGAGAGTAATGGAGGATAAGAACAATAACAAGAGATAAAGGGTGGTACAGTCGACGGGTTGAGTAACAGGACAGAGTCGTACCTAGAGCGGATGCTTCGCGCTCGCCTGGCGTCTGAATCCAATCAATAAATATTACAATGGCACCCCTAGAGAAGTAGGGGAGCAACGTATCCGGCGTCAGAGTAGCGACGCTCCTGCGTCGCGGATAACGGGAGCAACAGCAGCGTCCACCGTTGGTTTATACATTACTTTTCTAGTAGCGAATTAAAACCGCGTTCATGCGCAGCCCGCGGAAGGGCGTAATGATTTTTTGAGGGGCGAATCGAGTGGCGTCATGGTGGTGGGGCGACACGAGTCGGCAGCGAGGAATAGTCGTTGGCGTCGTCCTCCGAGAGAGAGAAAGAGAGAGTCAGATAGATATACAAAGAGTGCAAAAGGGAGACACGGAGATAGAGAAAGAAACAGAGACACTGAATATACAGCAGAGAAAGATACAAAACGAGAGGAATAAAAGTGGGAGGGTTAGCCGCATGGCAAAGGAAGCGAGTCGACGTCAGGGGCGGCTATGATATCAGGCAAGTTACAATTTAAAACGGACAGGATCGTCCGCTTAGCAGGATCCTCCAAGTTACGTTACGGAAATGCAAGTGCTCGTCGTGAAAAGGAAAGAAGCAGCACCCGTGAAAAGTGTGAAAAGTGGCCAGTGCCGACGCCGCTCCATCGTCGGCATCGTATCCTGTGAAAGTGCGTGGATCGATCGTGGCGTGGCATCAGCGGGGCTGGAGGCCTCTTCAAATTCCGATTCTATTTTTAATTGGAACTCGTTAGCTTTGCGCATTTTCATCTCGCGAGGGGACCGTAAGCTGGTACCGCCCCCACCACCGCTGCCGTCTTCAGCCACCACCACCACCACCA
>JARPRG010000323.1:380832-405787 GCA_031001745.1 Hartigia nigra | reverse complement strand
AAAAAAAACAATAAGGTTGGCAAGAACCAACACCAACTTCCATGAGGATCGTTTACGCGTTCACGTTTCGACGCGATAGCCGATATCGTATTTTATTTCTCTATATTGTTACGTTCTCTCTATTTTTTTTATTTTGTTTTATTATTATCATGGCGTGCTCGTACTGTCCAATTTGTCAGTTTTTGTATTAGTGTTGTCGTCGTCCCGTACATATGTTGACTCTAGCGAACGTATTGTACAGATAATGATGGCATCGGCGTGATAACGATTTAGATTATTTGTAACGTCGATTGCATCAAGTCGTTAAGAACAGGCTGGGAACCCCCGTCAAACTGTATAAACGGATTGTTCGTTTGTCGTAGAGGAGGATGCGATAGGATGCTAATATATATATATATATATGATAGTGATATATGTATATCGATGGACATATATCACTGCAGATGATATATTTGTATATATATATATATTATATGTAATTTTGAAATTTCATTATTAGTTATTCTCACGTTTTTTTTTCTTCCATCTCTCTTTCTCTCTCTTGTTCTCTACACGCACACACGAACACACATACGAATCGTCGCGAATATTTGAACTTGGACTTTTTTTTTTCTCTTCTCTTATTCTCTCCACTCCATTTGACCATGAAGACCGTAACATGTGTCTCCTCGCCAATGAGAACTCGCCGTGATAATGTCGCCGAGTCCCTGCGGCCAATCGCGCCGCTCTCGTACATCTTTTTATATAACGCAATCTACGTGATGGCGACTATGTATATCTTTTGAGCGATTTGCGAAATTGTTTGTAAACGCGACGATTCTCCCTGTCTAGTCTTGCACTTATCAAGCGCAAGCCCGATCTCCAAGTGGAAAAGTATCGCGCGACAAGAACGATCGCAGCCGTTTGCGTGCGATTTTATTCTCTTCGATAGTTAAACGAATCGACGAATCTGTATATATATATATATACGATCGAAGTGCCGATTTTGATTAGAGAAAAAAGAATACATCGGGCGTCGATGGTATACAGAAGTAAAGCAAAATAGCTTGAGAAGGGAAGGAAGAAAAGACAAAAAAAAAATGTATTATGCGGCCGCGAAATCTTTGAGCGTCAAGTAAATGACGTAGAATTCACGAATGAACGATTGCCAGTATCCATAGAAATTGAATAAATTCAGGTGGCTGGCGACGTGTCGCTTAATATTTGAACGACTGGTTTATGCTAGGTTAGTACTGAAAAAGTTATCAGGGGCCCCAGCGATAAGAACGCAGATGTTATCCGTGAAATTCAAGGTCCCTCTATCTCGACTGAACGTAGCCAACCAAACATTGGCCAACTAAAAATACAACGACCTTGGCTCGCCACTCGCGTTTCTACATCGCTACGAATTGTTAGATATTAAATCGTCTCATTTTATGACTGTCGAACGTCTTTTCTTGAGTATTGTGAATCTGATGCTCGTGTGTAAACATGAGGCTTTCGAGCTAGAACTAGGAGCATGAGGAAGTGGAGGAGAAAACGGTGATGACAATGATGATACAGCAAGGACGATCTCTGATCCTGATACCTGATTTTTGTTCGCGACTACTCGTAACACCCTGTATATTAAATTATGAGCATATATCACTATTAATGCCAGAATGTGGTTTGGTCCATTCTGAAAACGCGTTGTATCGCCTTACGCACGTTTTCCGCCAACGTGACTCCCGTCCAATATGGTCGGCACGCTTATTCTGCTAAGGGCGCCAAACCTTTCGCCTTCACTTTTTTCCTCGTAACTTATATGCACTTTTCTAATAATAACGATTCATTGGCTCCAACGAAAAATTCTTACGCGTCATATGCAATTCTCGATTATGCACGATCGCGAGGAGACTTCGTGGACTCGAGGCGATACACTTTCGCCCGTTATCATTGGACGCAAATAAATGGCCGATTTTCGAGCGCTTTTTTTTTACTCGATTGAAATTCTTATTTTCTTATTCCTCGCTCGTTTATATCGTCCTTATTGCATAATGCCGTTACGCAGAAACAGTAACGGATTGATAGATCGAAGCTCGTTATGCTACGCTTTTCTTTCTGGGACGAACTGACTATCGTGATTTCAATTGAAAATTTCTTTATTTTTCGAATTTTTTCACGATCTTTCTTCTTTCCTTCGTTTTTTTTTTTTTTATACTTATCGCTCTCCTCGTTTGCGGAGGGGGTATCACGTGAAAGTTCGGTCAGTCCCGTCTGTACGTCGCTACGTGTAAAATATTTTCAATTTGGGGCCAGCTATTCTTTCATCCCTCGCGAAGAAAGTCTTTCGCGGCTATTTTTACCTTGTTTTCCCGGACGGTTGTGTTTTCCAGAGCCGAAACTGCTGCTCGGTCATAGTTATATACATCTTTTTTCTCTTCTCTTTCGTCCACGTCCTCTTTCTCTCTCTCTACGTGACTGTTACTCATCATTTTTTACCTTTATTTTCTATTTCTTTACGGCCTGTATACTCTTTGCCTGCTAGTAATGCGAATTCGTGTAAAAATAGCTGGTACTTGGACTACTTTCTGTATCTGCGAACTCAGCCCTGATGAAATGTCCTCTCAAATATTTGTTCTCGTCGCGTCGCGATTCACTGTTTTTGCCAAATTTCTCTGTCACGGATTTCTGGTATCAACTATTGAATCTCTTCTAAGCGCAGGTGCTCGGACTAATCTTGTATACCGCGAAAGATCGTATGTCGTCGAATATATGCGTCAGGAATTTTTCCATGCGTTTCGTAAGGCTTTCAGAAAGTGCACGCTATCCTGTCGCCATCTGTTGCCCAAACGACGAGATCCGACACTTTACTACGTCTAAAAGGTATTTCCCTCTTTCAGTCCTAGCCTTTTTCCTTATGCAAATGCCGTTGGATTATCCCAGACTTCTGACAACCCAATAACTATTTAATACGTGTCTTAAATTTTCCGCAATTTCCCCCTTTTTTTTTTATCCTTTCCCCCAATTTAATATCTAACGGAACGTGAGAAATTTCTGTAATGTTTTTTAGGTTTTTTTTTATATGCTACCCTCTGTCTATGCCATCTAATGTTACCACGAATTTTCCAGCAATTTTGTGATTTCGTGGCAGTTGACTTCTTTTATCTGTAGAACGCACTTATCGGCGGGTCTAGTTGTTTGTTTTTGTCTGCTATTATCGATGATGAACTTGAGGTGACCTCGAAAACTGCGCAATAGCCAGAGGTATGTGCACTCTCGTGTTGCTATCTCAATGCACCGGGTGTTCCACGACCCGTGAAAAATGAATGTAAACGTGAAAGGAGAGTAGTAGTGGTTATACAGTGGCGACGGCGTGGAGGACGGCGTGTGTGGCGGGTGAGGGAGGGTGGGGGGGGAGAGAGGAGTGACGCACAAAAATAGGAGAGAGTGTAAATAAACGCAGCTATTGATTTACCAGCACTGTTTGACTTTCTTAAACAATTTTGCGATATTCCTCAGCATATTTATACTTCAATTCGGACGTCAATGAGACCCGATTAGATTCGATTTTGATGTAAATTTTTCAGTCGTGTTATCATGGGCACCCATTATTCTATCAGCTATTAAAAACTTGTTTGTCGAAAATCACGCGAAATATCTGTTTCGCCTTATACAGTGATCAAACTTTGTACGCATTTTATCGTTTTGCGTCATTTATTTTCGTGAAATAGTAAAACTATTGTTATCTGACGTCATACGGTCTGGTACTTCGTATCAAAACAAGAGTATCGCATTGGATTCAGAATTTGAATTTTCGCGGCACATTCTCTCCTACACGTGGCCTCGTAGGGTGGGATCGAGTTAGGGAAGGAAACACGTGCGGTCTGGACCTTTCCCACTACGTAATACATTGAGTATGCGATCTTTGAATTTTTCTAAATTATCGTACTTATTTTTTTTGCAATCCCTGATATTTCCATTTCGCAATCGCGTGTCACGCGATAACACGGGACACGACGATAGTCGTATGTCAATTCTGTATTATCATAGGATCGTGATAGAGACTACTCATTGGTCGTCCTTACCCTTATCAGAGATACTCTTCTGCTAAACTCTGCAATTTTTGTATACCTTGTTCCCATATGATCATCCGACATTATTAGACAAAAGGTAATTTTTGGTTAAAGACCTTGTGTATCTCCCTCGCCCTCCTACCATCCCCTGGAACAAGATGGAATAAGAGGGTGGCGAATCTCGGGAGTATGGGTTCTCTTTCCACATCGATCGGAATTTTCGTCTACATTGGCAGCCAATTTCCACAGCTGTAAAACTGAATACGCGCAGGGTCTAATCTCGGCCGTAAAGCTGGAACTTTATTAACGCGCAGTCGTCCTTTCTCGAGGACTTTAAGGCTCGCGTAACCAATCCGGAAGCCAGTGGCATTTTCCCTCGGCAGTTGGCCTATTGATCGTGCGGGGTCCTCCGCGCTTAGAGTCAACATCAGTCATAATACGGGGCTACGGTGGGGTTATTAAGAATAATACGCATCCTAGGTATCCCCAGTCCTCTCTTCCCTAACCCTCCTCTTATCGCAGAGGGCTGGAGGGTTTTAGCGAGGTGCGTTGCCTAGGTAACCGGCCGGGTAAAATCCGCAAAGAACCGGGACTCGCTGCTGTATTGACATCCCATCTGCACGAGCTCTACAACCTTTTATGAGCGTGGATGGCCCCTGTCATCGTTTTGACCCCTGCTCTGCCCCCCCCCCCCCCCGTCTTGAGTCTATGGTAAAAATAGAAAAAAAGGAAACAAGAGATAGAGTGAAGTAGCTTCGAATCGCGAAAGGTGAATGAGAGCCCGTCTTCCTTATACTCTTTTTTTTCTTTTGCTTCTTCTTGTTCGTCCTCTTCTTTGTGATCGTCATCTCGTCCCTTCCTGGTCTTTTTTTTCTTGTACTCGTCACGGGGTTACCTTCGCTAGTGAGGATGTACCGTACTTATAGGGAATGGCTTCCTCGGCATCCTTCTACAGGAACTCCCCTTATTTGACACGTTGCCAACGGTTGGACTCAGCCCCCTCCTCTTTGGTTGCAGACCGGGAGGTCGCCGAGGAGGATGGGGCTTGGCAGTCCAGAAGTCGTCGGCAGACCCTGTACTCGTACCAAAGCACGACTTCTAGTCAGAACCAGGAGTTGCCAATAATCGATTTGCTCGAGGACTTTGGCGATCAGATCGTATTCAAGTCCGAGCCGGTTTCACCTTCTAAGATGGATCCGGTCGTTGATGAACCCGTCCAGGTTGGGTCAGGCGCGCCAAAAAATAGTCACGAGGGCGACACGTCACGTGGCGCCGCGTACTGTTGCTACTGTCAAAAGACGTTCTCCAGAGCGTGGTCCCTTCAACGTCATCTGGCGGACACGCACTTCTACGTGCCGCAATCGTTAGCCTGCGATCAGTGCGGACGAAGCTACAAGTCCAAGAACAGTCTTGTCAGTCATAAGAGTCAGTATCACGCGAAGAAGGATCATCGCAAGGATGTCATGGGTGCTCAATGCGAGATCGATTATTGATCTACTCTTTTAGTCGATCTGCCGATTCGCGTTACTTTACCTGGTGCAGCCAAAACAGATAACGTAACCTCATCCTGACCTCTTGCGGAAGAATGATCTTGTACCTTAGAAAGATGATTACAATAATTCCTATGAGAATTGTTATTAGCTCATACGGGATAGACTGTATGTAGTATCGTTACGATCTTCGTCGATCTTTGAAAAGCCAAGAGACACACGAGGAACAATCATCCCGTTCACGACTGGCGACGATCAAGATCATCGATCAAGGGAGTCCTCGGACGTCACTTATACAAATAGAGACTCGCCGTACGATGATGTCCTCCATCGTGATGTATTCGCAGAGTACAGAGTGTCAAAAATCGACTGAAGTATGATAACGATCAGGCATCATGAAGAAGAACACACGAACTCATCCATTACTAACAGTATAGATCCTCAGATCGTGATCGTGACCGTGATCGAAGCGACTAGTCTGAATTAATCCGAGCATTGCGAGCTCTTTAAGACTTCGAGAGACGCAAAGTGAGATAACACGAATGTATAGCCGCTGAATCTTATAATGGACCGTCTAGTAGAAAAAGTGATGTTCACCTTTATATATGCATATATTATATTGTATTTACGTAATAAGGAAATGCGACAGTATATATGTACTGTATCATGATAAGCGAGATAGAGAATGAAAAAAAAAAGAAAGGACAGAAAATCGAGATAAAACGACACTCTGGAAAAAAATATATATACCTATATATATATATAGGTATATACATTTTTTATATAACGTGGAAAATAAAGTGAAACATGTTTGGCCGATATATACGTATGAATTCGCAATTATGGTAAATATATGCATTTATCTAGTGGCCGATCCACGCTCCAATGCTACCACTCACTAGCTCCGTCACTGCACGCTCGTGCTCCGTGCCTTTTATTTATCATGACAAAGAAAGTGTACAGAATTATCTACCGTCTATGGACGCTATTTTATAGGCGACGCACATTCATTAAGCGCAGACGCCTTAATCTCTGCTTCATCGTCATCAGACCATTGAAACGAATATCACACCTGTATATAAGACCGCTCTCTGGCACCTACGCTGTAAATAATATACGCATCGACACACGGACTACTCATCTTCTTGGTGCTCGGCAATACACTAACGTCATCGCTCTCAATGGGTCTGGATTATTGGATTGCTTGCACTACTTCTACTACTTCCAATAGGCCGGCATGGGTGGGTGGCGTTTCTCAAGAGAGAGAACTACGCTTCGGTGAACCGATATGCACACGCACTCTTGGAAACGCTCCTCCTGTATCCTCCAAATGCTCTAACAGGCTCATGTCTCTCTTAACGCTGGAAAATACAAAAAATCGAAACTATAAAAGAAAAATGAATAAAAAAAAAAAACGGCAAAACGAATCACGTTCTCTCGCGAATCTTGGACACGGTACGATCTTGTATTTTGTATTAAAAAGAAAAATGTCATGGTCATTCTGAAAAAAAAAAAAAAAAAAAACTGAGACAAAAGGACAGGCACAGCCAGACACTGCTGCGCTCTAGCGGGCGGGACGCGCGACTGATAAATTTCAATGCGTTTGGGGTACAGAAAAATGTTTGCACGTAAAAGCAAGTATGTGCTGTTCGTGGTACCGGGTGGGAGGTGGGCCGGACGTAAAATTACGTTGTTTTAGAGTGGGTGGGCGGGGGAATGTGTGAGAGATTGAGCGAGAGCGTGAGAAATTGGGAGAGAGCGTTTGAGAGAGGATTTGAGAATAATAAATGAGAACTGATTCGTTGGTCCACTTGCGAAAGTAACCCTGTGTCTGGTTCTGCCGCCAGGTCTGTTGGCCGGCAGCGGCTCGACCGATGAGTTTCGATGCGAGCCTTGCAACAAAAACCTGACCTCCCTAACTCGGTTGAAGCGGCACATACAGAACGTGCACACCAGGCCGAGCAAGGAACCGATCTGTAACATCTGCAAGCGGGTTTACTCCAGTCTGAACAGCCTGCGCAACCACAAGAGTATCTACCATCGGCAGCACTCGAAAAATGAACAGCAGAGGAAGGAGGAGGAGCAACAACAACAGCAGCAACACCTACAGCAACTCCAGCAACAGCAACAATCGCGCATGGGATGAGATCGAGAGCTGAACGCTTATTGGATCGGTTCCTTGAATCGTGCGATCGTTCGTTCGGCTATCATCGGCTCGTTCCGTCATTGTCTCGGGCCTGAAAGATAAACATGACATAAGACACGAAGTTTTATTTAGCGAGACGACTAGAGCCTCCTGATCGTGAAAAAAAGTTCAACTAATTAAGTTATCTAAGGCTTTGTATATATTTGATGCGAGTATGATGAATTCCCTTTTGTTGTCGGTTTAATTATTATTTTTTTTTTTCTATTATTATTGTCCTTCTCTTTGGACTTTTTTCTCTCCCTTTTGCAACTTACGAATTCTTATGCTGTGATTCTTCTTTTTTTTTTCGTTTTTATTTGCGTTGTGTATAAGCCCTTGTTAGTTCATGTTGCGGATCTTGTTCGTTGTTGAGATCGTCTGTTCTTTCTGTTTTTTGTCTTCTTTTTTTCGTTTTGAGAGAGAGAATAAGAGGGAAGATAGTCCGGAGATGCAGTACAAATGACCGAGGCGAACTAGACAAAACTACGCATACTGTTTTGCTATTAATTATGGGGATAGTTTTTTTTTCAAATTTTGTAATTTAATTTTTCAAAAATCTTATTCCTTACTTTGGCTTTATATTTTCTATTTTTTTTTTTTCGCGAAATTTTATTACTACTTCCACTTGGCCAAAATCGTAAGACTGATGAAAAAATTAGCGGCTGTTTCATCGCTTGCGATGACTTTTTATACTTTTCTAATTTGATTTTATCGATCGTTTTCGATTGCCTATAATTACGGAACATTAGGTAATTCTTATCATATCCCGAGTATTCGGTGATAACCCAAATTTTGTGTCATCGATTTCTCACATTTCGTTATTTACTCCCAATCGATTTCTTATTTCCTCCTTGTAGCTCGTCGACGTCGAAACATTTTCAAAATCACCGGAGCATTCCGCCTCTTTTGTATACTCGCGCGTAACGCATCTGTCGCGCGTGGATATCAGCATTAAGCACGGATCCACATGTCAAGCTTTACCTAAAGTCATGACGTTCGCGTGACAACTATTAATATTAATAACAGAGAAGCATTAGTATGGCAAAGCTATAACTGTAAATAGGTTCGCAAGATATTTGGCGAATATTGTAAATAGAACTTTTTATACCTGAGTTACGATATAATATATTTTTATTACTAATCTTCGTTTTTTGAGGGCCAGGGTAAAAAAAAACACGTTTCCATTGTACTCACGCACGTTGTTTCTCATTATTTATAAATAAACATTTCTTTTATACGGAAAAAAACATACACGACTTACAGATTTTACTCAAACACACACACACACACACATATATATATATATATATACATATATATATATATATACATATGTGTATATGTCGACAACCCGTTTACCCTATTCGTTCTTTTTTGTTTCCTTCACCCCATATACTGCACTGTCACTTTCTTTTTATCTCTTTGAAAAATCGATGCCAGGCGTCATCCAATGCAGCGCGTAAAATAGTATTAGTCCTATTTAAAGTCTAGGACCAGTTCTCGAAACTTGGCATTGAAGTGGCAAGTTGACAAGGTTGATACTCATCGAAACGCGTTACGCGATCCATTGTTCCGAACGTGTTCTAACCCCTTTCTTTTACCGAGTTGGCCCGATCTCTGTTGTATTCTGAAGAAGCAGCGCGATAGCGACGAAATGCGCACGCGACACCAGTAAGTTCAGCTGGCGCAGTCGATGCAGCTAGTACAGTTAACTCTAACATAAACTAGAGAATCTCAGAATACATTGGAATCTGGTGCTTTCGTGAGAGACTCTTGACAATGATCCATTATTATCATTAACACTATCCATATCATAGGACTCCAGCTTATCCGACTGTATAGAACGTCAAAAAGGGTTGCGAAGCGTGAAGCACTGACTTGATTTAAAAATCAGCTGGCAATTCTAAGATATTAAATACGACAAAGGGTTCAGTATATAATATCACTGAATAATATCTTACGATATAGATCACTATAAATATAAGTATATATACGCAGGTATTTGATACTGGAAAAATATCATTTGGTAAGGATTGGTGGTTTCGTGTTTTCAAGGCTGACAACCCCCCCCCCCCTCCCGCCGCCACCACCACCACCCCACCCTCTTCAACCCTTATAGTGACCCCTACTTCCCAAGAGGAGCCCCGGTTAGGATCTCGGATAAGCAGGAGCTCTATGTAGGAAACGACTTACGTATGATCAATGACAAACCAGAGCCCCACGATCAATGACAAAAGAGACGAGTACCCGTGACGCAAGCGAGCGTCAACCAATCCGGGGTTTCAGCTCTGTATAGAATACTAGAACCGTAACTAATGTGTCCACGATATTAATGGCAGCCGTATCTTTGTTCTTGTTTGTTCCCGGTCCCGCTCGCTCGGCTATACGTGCTCTGGTTCGTCATTGTTCTGTGTGTACCTACTACTTCGCTACCTTCACGAACGGATTCGCGCCTTGGGTCCCCATCGCACGCACGCACGCGTGGCTCTCACTGGTGCGACACAACTTCGGCCCGATTGGTTCGTAATCTCGTTTAAAACCTCGATCATCCTAATCACACGTTATACGCACATGAACCCTCATTCCACTCGTATAAACGTTATGCTGCTGCTGCTACTGCTTCCCTGGCTCCTCCTGACCTTGCTCCTGATCTCGATGCCTATGTCGTCGGTTGGACTCGTCGATGTCTCAAGGTCCGCCCTCGGCAATCCTAGCCATGAGACTCTCGCATCCGCTTCACGGTAGCCTGCTGCCACCTGGTGTGTGCTACACGTGCGACGTCTGCGGCAAGACCCTCTCGACGAAGCTGACGCTGAAGCGTCACAAAGAGCAGCAACACTTTCAGCCTTTGAACAGCGCGGTCTGCGCCCTCTGTCACAAGGTCTTCAGGACCCTCAACAGCCTGAACAACCACAAGAGCATCTATCATCGTAGGCAGAAATAGGGAGAACGACGACGTCACTCGTCGCGACGTCCGACGCCGTCGCGGTGCCTACTGCATACTCCACGATAGAGACCCTTACGTTTAACCGAACTAATGGGGGGGACCGATGAGGAAGTGTAATCGCGTCTCATCGAAGGTCAAATGAGTTGCCGGTTTAAAGTGTCTGAGGGACGGGTGGGTCATTGGGTGAGAGAAAACATTGTGCTTCCAGGGGACGCCGTTGCGGGCAGCGCCACTGCTAGTTAGCCTCGTTAAGGATATATACACTTCCAGGCGTGAGACGCCAACGTCCAACTAACTTTTAGGATGAAAACGTTTAACGTTACAAGACTGTACGAATGAAAGGAAAAAAAAAAATATTATGAAAAAAAAAAACAAAAACATACACGACAAGAACAAAAACAAAGTATGAACACACTAACTATACGCTATATGTTATATTATATACAATCGTCATGTTCACGAGGACTTCTTGACGATGACTCGAGGGTACTTCATGATTCAACTGGACTTTATTCCCGTTCTCTATTATTTTCATTACGTGTTATCTAATAACTTTCTTTTTCCTTTTTTCTTTTCTTAACATTATTCATGAAAAATTCCATATTATTTAACTGGTCGTTTCTCATTCATTATACGAGTTTGGTTCTTTCTCATATATCGACGCGCCTCACGTATTCGCATATTGTTCTTTTATCGTTCTCGTGAAATAACCCACGACCAGAATCTTAAATATGGTTCAAATCGGATGTTTATCTTTTATTACGACTAATTTTTTTTTAATTAATTTTTTCTCTACATTATTTCATATTTCTCGTCTTTCATATTTACCTATAACGCGGAGCAAATGTTGTCAGTGTCGAATGCCGAATAACTACGTCACTCCGCGGAGACGCAATGATATAATAATATATTTTACCTTAATATATTCATTCCAATTATTAAAATGCTTTAAAACGGGGTACCTTGCATATGAGACGCACGCGTTTTATTTTTTTCTATTTTTTTTTTTTTGTTTAATGGCGTTTATCGGGGCTTTAACTTAAAGTACCTTAACCATACTTATTGTTATGATTATATCAATCATTAATTAATTTTTATTACTATTGCAATTAATACTATACGATTATTTCACTCGCTCGACACGAGTGTACACGTTGCGTTGCGCGTTATCGTCTACGTCACGCGATCTTTAAAGTCTGATTCGCAATACTCACCCGCGCGACACGTTTCCAGAGGCATATACTATATACGTATATAGTACATACCTACGTCATCAGGTAGAGCACTGTACTACACAAAAAAACGAGTTTACGTTTTATCGTTGATTTACTTCTGCGCATGCGTGAAACGCGCACGTGACAATTGTTTGTTTATTTTTTTTTTTTCTTTTACCTGCAAACGACTCGACAGGAGACACGTTTCCCATACAAGCCAATCTTAAAAATGCATAAAAATTAAACAGCACATAACCCGTTTCCTATAAAACAAAAAAAAAAACCAGATACAACAAACAAGAATTCAGATAAAAGACAAAGGAAAAAAACAAACAATGGAACTCTTGTAATGACAACCTGGTCAAGATGACAGACACAAAAAACCTGAACGTGTGTACTAATTAATAATAGCCGCATATAATATTGTTCATTAAACACGGATGCACACGTATATACATATAAACATATATATATATATATACATGCATATACATATATTTTAGTAGAACTTTGACAAGTCGTATTTGCGAGAGCCTTCTTGGTAATCGGGAGCTCAAACCTATATTTCTCACTTACATCTCCGTTCCGTAAATTTCAAACTAAATACGTTCCACAGAGCCTAACCGAAGCCGAACATTTAAAATAACGGGTGAAAAAGAAATAAAGTCGTACGAGAGATATCACCTGTAGGTAAAGAAGAAAAAGAGTATCAGTTCGACGGATAAAATAAATTAAGAGAAAAAACACACAAAACACGCATATAGATTGGCTTAGGTTCTGTCGCTGTCGACCTAATATAACAGGATAAGACACCGCGTTACGTAAACAAAGATATCCAAGAGCAACAAGCATCGCGGTCGGTCGCGCATTACATACTACGCGTATATATATTATATTTTACAAGAAACAAGGACTACCGAATATATCTGCATTATTAATAACAAGCGCGAACCTTATTCGAAGTGGTTATAGGTCTAACTTGAATATATTCATATTACATACGTTACATATATGTTTAATAACATAACACGTCCAATGGAGACTGGCATTGCATAAGGGACATCCGTATACTATACATACACGTATACGTATTCTTATACACATATACGCGCGCGCACACACACACACACACACACAACAGGTGACACATTTATAGTTAGGCTATGATAGAATTAAAGTAGGATATGTTCAATTGATTGCGACGATTCGATTCGTCGCTCGTGTTTTCGAGCCTGGTCGAAGATTTTGGAAATTTCTTTTTTTGCTCGAAAAAGAATTTTTTTCCAAATTTTCGAAACATACGGCCGGCGCTCCTCGCGTTGACGGTTATATACGAAACGGAAGATACGAGAAAGAGAAAAAAAATTTAACGATGAAGGGTGACGATGAGTGCGAGGGGTTTAAAAAAATTTAATGACGAATATAGTTAGATGACGAGCTTTAGTAATACGTCGTGTGAGATAGAGTGAGGAAGGTGGTGGGGGGAACGCGAGATTCGCATACATACGTATTTATATATATATATGTGTATATATATATATATATATATATATATAGTGCGTTTAATAGAAGAGTGAGAGCGAGAGAGAGAGAGATTGAATGAAGAAGCTTTAAATTACGTGAGAAAGGATGCCGAGGAGGATATATATGTAAAAAATGAAGAAAATGTCAAAAAAAAAAGGAAGAAAAAGAATTGACACATGGCGACTATTATTATTATTATTATTATTATTATTATTGTGAATGACGCCGACGGGGACGATAGGAGCGAAATGAAACGAGAATACAATTTTATAGTAGTCAAGATGAAAGAACTGATATATTGATAATATTTAATTGTAGAACACACACGAGAATACGTATGAAGAAGCAAAAAAAAAGAAAAGAAAAAAAAAATTAAAGATTTGACTCTTTGTGACTACTGTAAAAATGGCCAAATACTAAGCGACGTATATATCGAGCGTCGTCCGACTGCGTATGGACGGCGTCAATATATTACGAGAATAATAAATTATTAATAAAAGGAAAGACAGAAGAAAAAAGAAATTACGACGAAGATAATATGATACTACTAAAGATGAAAAGACCGAGTTTAATATAAAATTGACGAATATTTAATAACAAATTATATATCTTAAGCAGAGTCTTTATTTGAATGTACTTTCCGTATCTGTTGTTGCGTCACTTCCGATTTGCGTATGATAATTTACGTTTTTGTTTTCTCTCCCTTCTCTTTTACGTTATTTTGCCGTCGTTATACACTTTCTTTCATCCCGTTCACTTTCATCGCGCGTCACTCGTCTCGGGTTTTCTTGTTATTTTGTTTTTCAGTTCGCGTTCGCGCCTGTTTCGTACACGCGCTATCGCTTTTAATTGTCAAGGACCCTATTGATTCTTTTTTCTCTATTTTATTTGCTCATTGCTCAACGCCCTCTGGCTGTCCTTAGCCAAACTGTTACAGGGGCGAAGAAAATGATGGCGAGGCTGTGTTTTCGGAGGCTATGAGTGAGCGCATACGTATAGTATGGCGTTTGAGAAATTAGGAGAGAGAAAGAGAGAGACGTGTTTGTATATATATATATATATACGTTATATACATATACACATTATACACAAAGAATCTACTAATTGGTCTCTTTGCCATAATCAGTGTAAAACGTTGCCAAATTTTCTGGTTACTGCTAACAAGTAGCAGCGACAACAAGAAACGATTAGATAGACGAGTGAAGTAGCGATAATTATGACAGTACAGAGAGGAAAGGAGTGAGAGTGAAAAAGATTGGGTGGGTAGGGGAAGGTAGGGGAAAAAAAGTAAAAACGAACGTGAGCATAAATAAGGAAAAAAAAAGAGGAGAGAAAAACACAAAAAAAGACTGAAAATATGGGGTAATTTGTACGCGACACGATTCGTCATTATTACTTAATTAGTCGACTCGTCGGACTGATCTTAATTATTTGACTGATGTTACCAAAACCGCTAATTAAAAGTACCTAAACGAGTAAGCTCGAACTGCCGACGAACGAAAAAGCACTTAGGGTCGTATCGCCGTACTGCATTGTACACAGGCTATATACGTACGTATACCGGGGATACTTGCTCTGTTTTGCTTCTCGAGTTAACACGCCGAATTATTATTATGGTTTTGTTTGTTGTTCCTTGAATAATTCTCTTCTATTGTTTATTTTATTTTTTTTTTTTTTTTAATTAAACGACACACGCACAAACAACGGTCAAGGGTCACTGCACGCATCCAATCCGTGCACATACGCACGCACACAGCTTCTATCGCATGTAATCTACAATAGGACTACGTAAACTAGGCTTTCTTTTCTTTTTTTTTTTTTACTACAATTACAAGATATAAAGACAACAAAAAAAATATGCACTTCATATACCCCAACGATCATCTTCGTACAATAGTTTGCTAATACGTTACGTAACATTACGTTTGCATCGCATTGCGTTCCGTTGCGCTTGCGCTTGCATATAGGATTTTCTTTCATTTTTTTTTTCTGTTTTATTTTTTTCATTACTCTTTCTTTTTGTTCTTTTTTTCTTTTAAATGCATTTTACACATCCATAGTACTGCTATACCATAACTATAGTGAAGTAACGAGAGAGAGAGCAGACGGACATTGGTACCTGCGCAGAGTTTATAGGCGTTGCGAAAAGACTGGCCGGAATCGATGATACACAAATTATAATAAAACAAATTGGCAAGATATATTTAACACGGAGTGGCGATCGCGTGCTTGAGGGAGTAAAAGCGAAAGCGGGAAGAGTGTGTGTGTGAGAGAGAGAGAGAGAGAGAGAAATGGCGGGGGGGGGGGGGGGCCGAGAATATGAAAGAGTGAAAAAAGGAGGAAAAAGGCTGAAAAGGAAAAATTATTATTTTTTTTTTCTTTCGCTTAGCCAGACTGCTCGTGTGCAAATTCCGTCGAGGACAATGGTTACGTTATCTTGCTTACTTATTATTTGTTATCTGCCAAGGTGTTCTGGTTATAGTATATATTTATTGACGACGATTATTATTATTAATTATTGATTAATTAATTATTATTTTCTAAACTATATCAAATGCATTTTAATATATTTTCACTTTTTTTTATATATATTATACGGAGAAAAAAAAATGTACTATTTGGTTTAATAATTTTATTGTGTTTTTATTTCTGCCGTTGGGCACTGTTGCTGGCAAAGCACCTGTCGCATCCTCAATGACGCCGAAGCGAACATCGTCGTATGACGATGCAGTATATACTTGTACATATAGTATATTAAATCCCTGATTTATGTATCGTTATATCGGTAGAGTATATTTGTACACATATATACATAAATGGGAAACCGGAAGTGGTTTTTTCTGCCGTCTTTCAGCTGGAAGGTAAGTCACGTTCGAACCACGAACGAATCTCGTTGTTAATGTGTTGTTCCCATTGTGACGTCGGCCATAGAACAAAAAAGTCTACCAAAGCGCGCGACACGTGTCCGAGCGACGGATCCTCTTCTTGGGCGCGTTCTCAAAGGAACCTCGTCATGCGTGGCCGTTCGTGGCTGTCGCTGTTGAGTCAATTACACGTAAAACATGAAAGACGCGCGACTGCTACTAAGGGCAGCTCAGCAGCTTACAACTGGTATCGAGAGAGATACGCATTGAAACGACAGCGACAGCTACAGCGGCCGTCGGCGACGACGACTACAGGCTATGACAACGGCGAGATGCCATCGGAAACAGAAGCGACGGGAAGAGGCGGGTTTCTTTAAATGTCGCGCCGTTCGAAATGCATGCTTTAAGTGTTTCCCAGAATGCTCAGTGTTTCCTTCGTTGCCTTTTGTTAGGCCTCATTAACGGAGAAGAAGCGGGATACCTCCTAACGAGATATATATATATACATATATATATTTATATACATGTATATGTGGATATATCAATGCGCCACGTATACATATATATGTATATTCATATAGAAAGGAACGCAGTTCCACTTTGTCGTTTTATTTTATTTATTTCATTTGTATATTTCGATCTTTATATTTTTTCCGTTTCATAGTTTTCTTAATTTTTCAAACTTCATCATTTAGTTACGTTACCGCCCATTCCTTTGTTCTGAAAAGTCATCCTGCTGGCGACCTGGCCGTGGCGCCACTGTCGATGCTCTCGGTCGCCATGACACCTCTCGCACCCTGACGAATCCCAACAGCATCTTTCTGGAAGATTAAAACTTAAGAGAAGAGAAAGAAAAAGAGGAGAAAATATGATAAACACGAAAGCACACGACCCCTTCGTATCTCTTAGCCAACCAGCGAGAGGCGCGGCAGATTTTTTTTTTTTCTATCGCCTGAAGTTTAATGAGACACGACTCGAGAAATTGGATAAAGAGCAATTTTCAATGAAAATGAATAGGCTTCTTCTTCTTCTTCTTCTTCTTTCTTCTCAATCTTCCTCTTCGTCACCTTCTTGCTGCCTCCAGTTATGTTTTCTATATGTGAATTCACGGTTTTTTCCGAGCACCGTTTTACCAGCAGCATCCTCCGACCCTCCTCCCATCCAATATCCATCTTTTTCATTTACCACCACTACTATCGCAAGAAATTTTTACCCCTCGCGCAACGTTCTTTTAATTAATGCTAAACCGTTTCGCCCTATTGAACGTCGTCACTCCAGTCTATCCGAGAGAGAAAAAGAAAAATAACCTCCAACCAGTCTTGAAATATTCCGAGACGAGAAGCAATCTTTCTTCCGTATAGTTATTATAATACATCACAAATCCAAAAGTAAAAAAATACTCTAGACTCTATATATATATATATATATATATATATATATTTCTTTCACTGGCTAGAATTCCGTGCTTATTATCCCACGTATTGTTTTTCTTGCGTTTCCTTTCCTCCCTGTAAATTTCAGTATGAATTTTCTTTCTTAGCGAGAGCACCACCGTCATACCTATCGTCGATGCAAATATCTTGAAATTCCAACGTATCCAAAACGAAACGTAAAAACGCGACACAAATTTCATTGACAATACGTAACGATACCGATGACTAAAGTAAAGGAAACACAAAAAAAAAAAAGAAAAGGTTAAGAACCAGTGCGATGTCGAATCTAAAAATAACGATCTAATAAATAATTTCGTAATGATTGCGTGGGTCGTGGTGGTCAAGAGAGGATGGGGTGTTTTTTTTTTCTTTCTTTCTGTTGTTCCAAGCTGTAGTTACTATCGTTTAAAACCAACTCGCAGCGGGTGGGTCACGTAGGAATTTGGCTCACTAGTATCAGTGAGTTTATGAGAGGTCGTGTATAGGTAAGTGTGGGGAGTTGCATGAGGTGCATTGTTGTGTTTCAGTGCTCGCCTCCATGCCCGGGCTGACCCTGAACTCGCTGAGCACACCGTCCGCCAAGAAGCTCTTCACGTGCCAGCTGTGTGGCAAGGTGCTCTGCAGCAAGGCATCCCTCAAACGCCACGTGGCCGACAAGCACGCCGAACGCCAGGAGGAGTATCGCTGCGTCATCTGCGAGCGGGTCTACTGCTCGCGTAACTCCCTGATGACCCATATCTATACCTATCATAAGAGCAGACCCGGCGACATTGACATTAAGTTCTTTTGAAGGTTTAGATAAGGTAGGGCCAATCAGCACAAAACTTGCAACGAATATTTATTGGGTTCGAATCCACCCCAGGGTTAATTTCTTTTTTTATTTTATTATTTTTTTTATATCTTTTCTCTTTCTCTCATCATCTTGATCATCGAGTGCATGCCTCGGATATCATCACTTAACTATATATAATCATCTTTTTTATCTTTTTTCTTTCTCATCAATTAACAATCTTTCGTGATTTTTTTCTTTTTCGTATCCAATTTTCTAAATGATTTTTAAATATATTTTCATAATTCTCCGTCCTCTCTCTCTCTCTCTCTCCCCTTATAGTTTACGATTATTGTACTTTAGATCCTTCTCTCGTTCTACTCTATCACTCTTTGTTTCTCTATGAGAGGTTTGTACAATTTTCTCTTTCTCTCGCTCTCTTTCTCTCTATCTTTCTCTTTACTCTCACTCTCTATGCTTATCATATTCTTACGGTCCGACGAGGAACGTTTCTTTTTCTTCAAATGTTTTCAATTTCCAATGTTTTCTCACATTGGCGCAGGATGCGTGCATCACGCGATTCTCACGCGCCTATCATCCTTCGCCAATTCAGCGGCGATAACGAAAGATCCTTTAATGCTCGTTAGGTTATCAGGGTTCTCTACTAACCAAAATACGGTTTTATTGACGCTTCAGGCCTCCCACTAATCCATAAAAAAAGAAAAAGAGAGACTAGACGAAAAAAAAGAACGAGAAATATACCAAAAAAAGAAAAACCGCCTTGCCTCCAGCCTATGTTTATGGGTTCTCCTGTATGTTACCTCCGTTTCCGTTTGTTCTTTCGTTTCGTTACGTTTTCCGCTTTCGATGTTCGATGTTGTGTGCATGATAAGTGTTGCTTGTTCAAACTTTTTCTTTCCAGCTCGCTCGTGTATTAAAATCGGCTACCACTGGATGATAATGATTATCATGCAACTTTCGGGACGAACGCATGCGTTTTGTACTATTTCAGATATACTTTTTTTTTTGGTTTTTCATTTTGTTTTTTTAATTTCTATTAACATTATTTAAATTGCTTTCCTGGATTATACTTTTACACGATTAACAAATAGAAACGACAAGTTTCATTAATTTCTTCCCCTTGTTTACCTTTCTCATTCAATCTGTCTCTTTATTTATTTTTATTCTTTTCTTTTACTGGCTCGAGGCGTCGCGGTGCATGAATGCCGGATTTCACGGCCGGACTTGTAGAAACATTCGACTCCATGTTCCTCGCGTTGACTCACTGTAGACAGTGGAACACGGAACACGGGATGAGATTCATTCCCGAAGCACGAAAGCGCGTTTCAGATAATTAGACATATAATTTTATAATGAAATTAAAGTGCAGTTCATGGTATAATAAATAAAATGGGATTTCGTGTTTCTGGAACTAACCCATTGCCAACGACACTTCTACTAACATTTACGCAAACTAAATAATATAAACTTTTCAATTGGGACTAATTAACTCATCCACTAATTATTTCGCATTAATAAGACGACTATCGCACGTTGATCCAGTTGAATTTGAGTATCGCGCATTACATTTAACCAATTAATAATTACAGTACTGTACACCGATCCTCGCTAATATACCAATTATCTCAAGTTCAACAATAGTTCAATATCTTAATCCCCGTGTTTAAAGATCTTAGACGATCTCTCGAAGCAACAAATTTTTCAAAGGAGCGATAACATCCCAATTATAAATGATAACAGAGTCTCATTTATATAAGTCGATCGGTATCACTCTCTAATAGTATGTCAATTGCGTTTCAGGTACGGGCAATGGGATGCATACTCCGCCGACGTCGACGACGCTTCCCTCTGCCGTGTACCGGATGCCACCGCCTACGGCGGGTGGCATAAACGAACCTCAGGAATGTCCCTACTGCCGGCGTACCTTCTCCTGCTACTATTCGCTGAAGCGCCACTTTCAGGACAAGCACGAGCAGTCGGATACGCTCTACGTGTGTGAATTCTGCAATCGCAGGTATCGCACGAAAAACTCCTTAACTACGCACAAGAGTCTGCAGCATCGCGGCTCCAGCGGGATGCTGAAGAGGCTGCTGAAGACATCGGCGATCAAGAATGTGCTGGCCCAGCATCCGCAGATACCGCAATATCCACAATGAAAACGGTGGTACCGCTACGGTCTCCCTGACCATCATCGCTATCATCATCACCATCATCACTATCAGCACGGTCATCATCATCATCATCATGGGCATCATCAGACACGAGGAGGCTGGGACAAGAGCGATCCTGCCGCCAATCAGTGACTGGATAATCAAGAAATATTCTGCAACGTGAGAATGACCTCAGTGGTGGTACCGCTTACCAGATAGTTAACAAAGCCACAGGTAGATATCGCTAGTCGCGTGGGACCCTTGTTGATTACCTGATAATGGGCCCTTAGCGGTTCGATCTGGGCTCTATGGGTTCCTCGTTGACAATTTGAGTGGTATCGTGACAGCCTCCCGAGAATAACCTACATTATTAGCATCGCCGCTAACCACCATTGCCATCAGCATCATCGGTCATCGGAATAAGTGCGGTGGTAAGCAGCAATGGCCTCCCCGCATCATAACCCTTTAGTAAGATTGAGAGGGGCAAACGCGTATACGTCATTATCAGAAGATGATATAAGAGTTTTAATAAAATTTAATTAAATTACTTATGGGTGAGGCCAAGAAGATGAAGGGGACCCTTAATAATGAACTGGACTCGTCGCCGCGATCGCCGCTACGTCGCGCATAGTCCTCGTCCGCCGACGACGACGACTTCGTTGCTTTTCGTCAAGACTGCGTTTATCCAAAGAAGAGGGAAACATCGACTGAAAAAAATTATATCAAATTACTTTAAGTTTAATCAACGTTAACGATTGGAACATTCCATATCTGCTAAATGGGGTTGGGTTGGGTGGGTTAAGATTGGACATGAACCAACGATAAGGCTACTTTGGGAGGGATGGGTTGGGGGGATTGTACTTTCTAAGGGATTTATAAGAAACGGTACAGGGTGTCGCGAGGGAAAATTATACGATAGGAAGATACAAGATTTTAATCGTGTTACTTATTTATTGAACTGTGAGATTGGTTCTTTGTTCTTCCGCGAAAATTATCGACGAGGCGTCGGTAACTTACCGACGGAGGGTCACAGCAAAAATTTACTAGCGGCCGAAATCTGACAACCCTGTACCGACATTACCGACCGATCTCTAAAAGGCCAAGCTTAGCTCCCGAGCGATTAGTTTTCTTAATTTCTTTTTGTTTTAATAATTTTGTTCCTCGTAAGGAAACTTGTTAGAACGAGTTGTGTTAGGGTGGGAGTAACACAGGGATGCGAGACAGTGGCGCGGGACGAGCGGTTATACGAATTTTGCAGGCGGTATTACGGTATATGTGTACGTATACATATATATTTACGATACGTGTAAACGAGAAAAAATCTATTATATATATATTATATATATTTATAGTTAAGCCGAGAGAGTTAAGGAACGCAGTTATATATTATCTTAGGCCTAAATGAAATTCAATTACAACAAATTAATATGCTCAAATTCAAAACAAAGTCTCACAAAATCTAATGCAAGAGGATGACGAGATCACGTGGACATGATGACGCGTACGACATAAATGACGAATACGTTACGATGACGATGAAAACAAAAAAAAATGACAATGACAATGATGATGTAAAATGATCGAAAATGGGTGGGATTACGTAAAAATTTACGGGCTTAATCCTCCGTGTATAGGTCCATCGCGCGCAAATTACAAACTATATTTTTAACTCTTTAAAAGTAATATTTTGAACTGTATATAGTCGTACGAGTACTAATACGATAATGTTCTCTTGTTCAGGTATTCTAAGTAAAGGAAAGAAGGATACAAAAAATGAAGCAAAACGCACCTTGACGTATAGATAGTTCGACCGATTCTCGGGCCCCAGACACGACAAGATCGCGTATCTTTCTACCATCTTTTTTGTTCTCTCCCTCCCAACCAACCCTCTGATCATTCTTCTTTCGGCGAGTGTGCAATACTACGCGATAAGGCGATTCGTTAAGTTTGAGAGTTTAATCAGATCCGATCGTTTCACAGTGCTTGTCTGTGACGACGCCATTATTATCTTTGTTCACGTCGCTTCGTACTTGAAATCCCTTAGCCGTTCCGTCACTTGTTGATTGTCGTTACTATTATTTTTAAACTTTGTTTTTCTCGTCAAAAATACTCTAAGCATGTCCCTGGGAATCGAGTCTGAATAATAGAGCGACAGTCGAGTCCGGTGCCCGAAATGTCGAAATATTAGAACACGCCCGTAACTATGAGGAAAAGGTTATTGAAAAATGAAAGAAGCACACGTACAAGCTTTTTCGAAGGTATAAACAAAACAAGGGCCGAGGGATTTTACATAACGAAAGAGAAAAAAAGAAAACATGAAACACGGGGCGGGAGCGGGTGGGGCGGGGGGGGGGTACTCTAAAAGTTGTTCAATGCAACGTATTCAGGTCTGAAACTCAGTGCAGTAACAAAGACAAAAAAAACAAATAAACAAACAAATTGATGTTCTATTAAATAAGCGCAAGGAAATGCCATTACAACTAACGAGCAAGTACAAATTATTGAGGGAAAAAAAAAAAATAATAAAAATACGTCTACGTCTATTTCTTAGGTTTACGTAGATGCCGTCAGGGATTCTGGGGTGGGTTAAGGGTCAGGGGTTGGGTGGGTAGGGTAGGCGGTAATTCGGGGGTTCGCCACAATGCGGGTGTAATAAATGAATTAGAGATCTCTTCGAGAATGCAAAAAAAAAACAAAGAGTTACATGAAAACGTTTTTCAGACATATCTTACGGAAACACGATGTATACAGTAAAATTATACGATTTTAGGGTTTAGCGGACGAAATCATTGTCGGAAAAGGAATTTTTGAATGTCGTGTACGAAAAAAAGAAAAAAAAAAGAAAATACCATACTTTAAGTGTAAAAATACGAAATCCTCTTCCGAGCGTGGTTCGAGCATAATGTGGACAGGCGGAATTATCATTATTTATCCTTTTTTTTTCTATATTATTGTTACTATGGATATTGCGTTTTTTTTTTGTCAAAGTCGGTGGCCGTTTTAAGAAAAAAAAAGAAAGAAAAGAAAAAGAGAAAGCGTTTCTTTCCCTTCCTTTTTTCTCTGTTTCTTGTAAATTTGTCTATCTTATACGTCTCTTTATGGTATCTCGTGATTTATATTTTGAATTTTCGATTATTATTATTAATTACGATTTATTTCTGGTCTTGTCTATTTTTTTTTAATCGTATCTTTTTTTTTTGTTTTTATTTTCGTTTCGCCCCTTTCGGACTGTAGTGAAATTGTACCTAGTCATTTATTTTGGAAAACTTCTGTGATTCTGTGATAACGAGGGATGAAACGGTGACACACACATGCGCGCGTTCACTCCACATTATGATAAGGCCTGTCTAAGAAAAGGAAAAAAAAATTGGTTATTATATTATATATATCGAGGAAATTCTGTGATGTTCTTCTGTTGGTATACTATAGAAAAAAAAAAGGGATACTAGAGTTATTGAGAAGTATACGGAACTACGTCAATGTTTAGTGTTGTAAAAAAAAAGAATCGAACGAAAGAAAGAAAGGAAAAAAAAAAATAAGAAAATTAACGAAAACAATACGTTGTGTGAAATTATGTGCATTGAGGAATCTTCCGAACGTGAATTAGCGAAGGATCGTACGCGCCACCGAGGATCCCGATGGTGTCGTTTACTCCAATTACAAAAAAAAAAAAAAGTCACGTGTCCAATGTTATTGGGATTGCAAAGGCGATGAACGAGGAGTTTGCGAAAAATGGCGGAAAACACGAGATAGCGCGACGATCGCGTAAACTGGACTTTTTAAGAAGATCCAAGATTTTTTCTACGCCTTCGTCCCTCTCCCCCTCTTATATCACCATCACCACCACTTCCTCTCCTACATTTCCTCCTATCCTCATTTTCTCCCGCCATTTTTCCCATTTCTTCTTCTAATCTCCTGACTCTTCTCTGCATTTGTCCCACCGTTCTCTCGTTGATCGCCAATGCCACGTGTTAAATAGTGCATTGAAAATGTTTTGTTTAATTCTTGATCTCCATGGTCGTGACGATCATTTGGATTGTCGCTGTGCGTACGATCGATCGCCTTATTAAATTGTGGTACAGGTTTGATCGACATATCTTTCCAGGGTACGACCTTTGACCCCGAGCATTCGTATTTAAGAGGTTAACAAAAAAAAAAAAACAAAATTGTATTCGATGCCGAGGGTCTCAAGCGAGCAACGTGAGCATGTGAAAAGTGAGATGGAATAAGGATGCGAGAGAAACGTATTCGAGATGAGGGAATGAAAGAAAATTGAGAGAAATAGGAATAGGAAAAAAAGAGAATGAAAGAGAGAGAGAGAGAG